>PVIJ01004914.1:0-110785 GCA_004024925.1 Scalopus aquaticus | reverse complement strand
TTGAGTTGTGTGAGTTCTTTGTAAATTTTTGTTATCAGTCCTTTATCAGATGTATTGTGTGCAAAGATCTTTTCCCAGTTGGTAGGGTGTCTGTTAGTTTTGGTTAATGTCTCTTTTGCTGTACAGAAGCTTTTTATTTTGATATAATCCCATCTGTTTATATTGTCTTTTACTTCCTTTGCTTTGAGGGATGTATCACTACATTTTTAAAGTGGTGATGCAATGGATGCTTAACTATATGAAATTAAACTGAATGACAACTGAAATTCCTAGTGGGGTTTTTCTTAAGAGGATCCATGTAAGTGAGGAGCCCTGAAACTTAAACTTTGGCTTCATTATGTGAGCACCTCAGCTTAGGATTCACATTTAACAGTGACATGCCTCATCACGCGAGAGTACTTCAGAGCACTGGAACACTCCACAAAGTGCTTGTGAGCACATCTGTGCTTAGTTCTGGGAAGAATCACTACCCACTACTCAGGCAGGTAGTGTCAGCTTCAGTAGTCATCCCATGGGCTCAGAGAAAACTCCCATGGAAATCAAGATTAAATATGTGACATACTTCCGTAATGCAGCTGTCAAGAAATAGTCTGTATTGTAGAAAATACTGATGCCACAACTACTTGTAAATCTATGAGGAATTGTCTTTTGTGTTGTTAAGATACCAGACTCACAGCCACCAGCGTCTGTATCAATCTCAACAGGTACTTTCTCTCCTATGGAGAGTGACCAGTAGTAATGCTCACCCCTGAGAGCATTTAGGGCCCATCTTTCCAGTAAATTCCAGGAATGGGAGTGTGCTTTCAGAATAGTTGTGCTGTAGGGTGATCCCACGCTATTTTTCTCCTGTTTCTGTACTGACAACCCAGCGAATGTATCCATTCCTAAGATAAGTGAATGTCAGTAATGTTAGTTCTTCTTACACCATAGGCTCTAAAATAAATGCTTCTTAAAGAAATTTATGTTAAAAAATTATATAAAATTATATAAAATTAAATGCAGCAAAGGGAAAGCGTTTTTAAAGCAAGTGCTACATTTCGGAAAAGGGACTTTCATTATTATTGTGGGAATATTCCTCCACCTCCTCCCACTACCTCCCCCACTACCACCCAACTTCCCAACACAAAATACCATTGAGATTACTATGAAAACCAGTCAGGAAATGTGAGTTTTATTTCATTTTTTTCCCATTTTTAGCAATTTCTAATGAAAGTGTATGCAAGAGTACTTTATTCCTGCATCTCAATTGTTTCTTCCTTATATTTGCCCATATTCTTCTCTACTTCATGAGATTTGCCTCTCTGTTCAGGATATTTTTGTGGTCTTTGTCCAGTTTCTAGTTCAGTGACGACCACCTTGCTGGGGTGAATGCCCACACGGACATTTGTGCCATGCGCCTTCTCTCACTGCCCTTGTTCAGGGTGATGACATGTTTCTTCCTGTAACCCTGGACTCCTGTGCCAATTTGCTGCACTTTGTAATGTCCTCATGCAACCTGAACATCATCCTTTCAGATGGACATGGATCAAACATTGTGCTTCTGTCTCAACTCTTTCCAAAGAGAAGAAAAAAATCTTCCTGTGAATGTGGGAAGGTGCATTGAAGTGCCTTTTACAGTTCTTGCTCTGGTCAGAAGTCACAAAGGGATTGAACTTCAGTGTGGCCCTCTGCTGCGTCAATGATGGCCTCAAAAGGGCTTTATTTAACTTTTAATATTTTCAGAATGCACCATATATTTTAACTCCATGTATTCACTTACCAAACAAGTATTTTTCTCATCCAGTCACTATTTTTATCATTCTTTTCTTAACTGAATTTCCTTGAGATTTTCACCACTTCACTGATTATAACTTGATAAGATACCATAGAAATGCCTAAATTGTAGCCTTTGTGATCAGTCTCATATCAGAATACATAGTGAAATATTAAAAGCATCCAAAAATAGCTATACAACAAGCAGAAAGAAGTGAGCCTTAATGGGAGTTTTAAAACTCTGAAGTCACTGTACGTATCTACATATTAGACATCATACCATTTTTTTGTTCTGTCTTGTGCTAAAGTTGGATAACACACATTTGTAACACTCACATGTAAATACTTCTCATTAGTGGAAGTGTTCCCATTGTATTTTAAAGGAGATAAAGATAAACAGCTTCTTTATTCACTTTGAAAGGAACAACCAGAAGATACCCAGGTTGGATCCAGCTGAATCATTTCTATAATTCTAAGTGAATTATTTACAATTGCTATAAAATTTAAAGGTTTTACTTCATCTATGAAGACAGTATGATGGCAGGGAAGGAGGTATGTCTCTTCTTACACCATGAGTTAGGCTGGGCTAAAATAAGAAGTTCAGAGCTCATAACTCTTAAGTTTTCTTGCACCGTGCTGCTTTGTGATATTTAAGTAAAAGCAGATTATTTCTCAGTGCAGATATAAGCCAGCAATTCTCAGTGGGAGCCAGCTCTGCTTCTTAGGGGACATTTATCAATGTTGTGGACATTTTTGGTTATCACAACGGTGGTGCTACTGATATCTAGCAAATAGAGATTTGGGATACTGCTAAATATCCAAGAATGCTCTGGCCCCCTTTCTGCCCCCCCAAAATTATTTGTTCTAAAATGTTGATAGTGCCATGGTTATAAAACCCTGCTGTAAGTAAAGCCAAAGCTTATCTCCATAAGGAAGTAGCCAAAATAGAGTGTCTTTCCTCTTGAACTGTGTTCACTTGGTAATTCCTTATGTTTATCCTATTATAGGAAAATTAAAAATATTTTCTTTTCTGTATGAAAAATATTATTTAAAATGTTATAAAAGTAGTCTGTATACTGATTTGAAAGCCGAACCTTTTTTTTTCAATTTGTGATTTGTCTCTATAACTCTATAATTTGTGGGGTATAGCTTCACTCTTCCATATGCGCGCATGTTTCACTCACCCTCCACCAAAGCTCCAGTGCCACTGTCCTGTTTCCTCCCTTCCCTTCCCTTCTTTTCCCTTTCCCCCGTCCCCTGGGTAACCAGTATATTTTTCATAGAATTTAAGAATTATTTTGTTGTGCTTTGCCAGTTTGTTTTCATTGGTTGTTTGTATTCTATAAATGAGTGAAACCTTTGAATAACATTCTTTTACTTTCTGATTTATTTCATTTAGCATCATCATCTCAAGATTCAGCAATTTTGTCACAAAAGGCACCATTTTATCCTTTTTTTTAACAGCTGAGTTGAAATTATTTTTTTATGCTTCCTTTCAGCATCAAAAGCAAAAAAACCATCTCAGTTTTCTGGGAAAATAACTGTTAAAGCAAAGGAAAAGAGTTATTCTAAACTTGAAATACCATATCAAGCAGAAGTTTTAGATGGGTGAGTTTCTCTTTAAAATACTTTATTTTATGACTTTTACTAATAATAATTGTTTTCTTACTAATGACCTTAAAAGTGGTAGCTGTATTCACATAAATTCCAATGAATTACTGTTGCAAATATCAACCTCAACTACAAAGGTGAAAGATCTATGTTTTGTTTATTTTTTTACTTTCTTAGAAGAAAAAGCTAAATGAGGTGGTATGATTTAGACTTAAATGAAGTTTTAATCATCAGTAATACAGTAAAAAGTGAATCACTGTTTTTTAAATAATATTTAAGTAACTTGTGCCATTTTTTTTCCAATATGCAAGTGGCTATGGCTTGTTAAAAGTGTATTGTCACTTGAAACAAAATCGTTTATATTTCTTTATAAACTTGTAAACACTCTTTTAGGATTTCAACTTTTTTATAAGTGGGCAATAATATATATGGAGTTGATTTTCTAATTATACTTTAACCAATAATAGTTTAATATCCAATTTGGTTAGGACTCATTTTAACAAAGCATGTTTGCAGTTGAATAGTGATAAACATCTTTTCAAAGTAGCTTAAAGCCTTTTCTCTTAGTATGTTCTTGATTTTGTTTGTTTGAATACATTCAGTAAAAAATAGTTATTTATATTACATTTCAATATTTTACAAGCTAAATTTTGTTTTAAATCATGTGACCCATCACTAGAGTGTTTTAGTTCTAATTTTCTAATAGCCCTTAATGCTGAAAAAGTATTACAACAAAAGAACTGCATTTTAAATTAATCCTTGGAAATTAAAATGATTTATTTTGTTTATATTTTTGGTTTTTGCCAAATAGCTATTTGGGATTTGATCACGCTGCAACATTATTTCACATCCGAGACAGTCCTGCTGATCCTGTGGAAAGGCCAATTTACCTTACTAATACTTTCAGTTTTGCCATCCTCATTCATGATGTGTTGCTACCAGAAGAAGCCAAAACAATGTTTAAAGTATGTCTGGGAATACTCATATTTTTAATTTTATTATATACCAACTAGATGATGCTGACATTGCTTTTTTGTCTCCCATCAATTTCTAGGTTCACAACTTCAGCAAGCCAGTCTTAATTCTTCCAAATGAATCAGGATACATTTTCACCCTGTTTTTTATGCCATCAACATCATCCATGCACATAGATAACAACATTTTACTTATTACCAATGCTTCTAAATTTCATTTACCTGTACGGGTATATACAGGTTTTTTAGATGTAAGTATGTTATCTCTCTGCCTTTAAAATTTAAACCCCTTACCCATCTTTTGTATTTTCAGATATGATTAGGGAGCCATATTGCATTCTCTTATATATTGCCTTTTTTTCTGTACTCCACAGATTGGTTTGATTCCTCCGTAATCAATACTTTTAAGATAACTGGTTCTCACTTAACCAGCAGCCACTACTCCTTGTTACATAGTTGACCCCTTTAGTATAGTCTCCACTTAGATTTTTTTGCACCGTCTCTCTCTGTTTTACTTTTAAACTGGCATAACTATGGGAAAGCAGAAAACAAATTTAATGGAAATAAAATAATGAACAGTAGGAAAAATAATACAAGAAGGGTGAAGAGGGGAGGGACTACCAAAACCAGTGTCAGGACAACGGGAAGAAAAAAAAAAAGATAAAAAAGAGGAGAGTGGTAAAATCATGCAGTTGAAACAGGAATCTAAATACAGCACAGAAGGAAAGAATAAAGGTTTTTCTAGTACAGAAAATAAGCCAGGAAAAAATAAATCCAAACAAAGCAGTCCTAGTGTAATGAATGAAAGATAAAAAGAAAGTTGGAACATACAGAAACGCAGTTCTCAAAAAAGCCAACATCAGTAAGAATTTTAGGACTGCAGGAACTTTCCATACTATCCCTGTCCTTTTTCATTTGTTTTGCTTAAGTAATTACTATTTCGAGCCTCTCTCATGAGTGTATGTTTTTTACTCAGAACAAAGGCTGCCTAATTCTTTATGGCTCCATTTCACCTTTCCTAGTTCTTGAGCTTCCTATTGCTTCTCTGGGCCTTCAGAGGAGAAATAATAGTTCAATCAACTATTTTCATTTCTGATTACTCAAAAATTTTTCACTGTACAAAGTTCTTAATTATATTTTGTATATGTGTATGTATATATTTACATAAAACATGGAAATCTTAGTATGTATTTGTATAGTTACTTTCTCTTGATAACATTTTCCCCCTAAGTTTGACTTTACATTTAATTTAGTTCTTTTATCTCTTTCCAGTACTTTGTATTACCCCCCAAAATAGAGGAACGTTTCATTGATTTTGGCATACTGAGTGCTACAGAAGCAAGTAATATTTTATTTGCAATTATAAACAGTAATCCAATTGAGGTAA
The DNA here is from genome assembly GCA_004024925.1 of Scalopus aquaticus. Lineage (NCBI taxonomy): Eukaryota > Metazoa > Chordata > Mammalia > Eulipotyphla > Talpidae > Scalopus > Scalopus aquaticus. The sequence goes on along the minus strand of PVIJ01004914.1, from coordinate 105,061 downwards.
ATATATATAAATGTATGTTTTGCAAGGAAGGGAGGGAGAAAAATAGTAAAGGTCTGAAGTTGTCTTGGTGGGTGTGGTGTGATAGCATTCATCTGAGGAGGTATGATCCTATGCCTTTGAATCACATACAATGTGGTAAACCAATGTTACTTCATTATAAATAGTAATAAAAATAATGTTTTATTCTAAATCACATTTAAGGACTTTATGCTAATTCTACAATAATCACTTGCATATCTTTTTTTTAGTTGGCTATAAAAAGTTGGCATATTATAGGAGATGGTTTATCAATAGAACTCGTAGCTACTGAAAGAGGAAATAGAACTACAATAATTTCAAGCCTTCCAGAGTTGGAAAAATCCTCTTTATCAGATCAGTCATCCGTAAGTGAACTTTTTTATTGTTTCCTTAAATTTGGATGTATGTCTGAACTCCAAATGAAAGACCATTCCTATGTCACATACTGCAGCTAACATTTTTTGAGATTTACAATAGCATTGGTTACTTGATATTCAAAGTCCCATATAGAGTAATCTTAAAATTCCTTCTACTATGATAAGAACATTTGAAACCCAGAGGAGTTAAGTTCTACCTTTGTCATAAAAAATTCTACTATAAGCAAAATTTAAGATTATCTTTTTCTATAATGTCTATAACAAATGTCATTGTAGGACAAGTTCATCTAAATACTAAACTAACACTGGATTCCTTGAATTTACTGGACAAAAGAGCTAGCCATGCACATTGGTAAAATTGTTTTCAGTTATACAGTATTATTTCTGGCCAACTTTCTATGCTGATTTGAAGAGATATCAGTGAGGCAAAACATTGTTTGTTTGACCCCTGTGTGGCTCTACCCTGGTACTTTTACTCTCATAAATTTGACATTTGGTCATAAAAGAACACGATACAAAAGAAAATAAATCTACCAGTCTAAGTTCTCACCACTACTGAGAAGGGGACTTGGAGTTTACACTAGTATAAAAGAATTAGTAGAATCATCTTGTATGAGAAAGAGTGTAACATATCTCATCTGAAGGTGAATGTAGTAACTTCTTAAAGCAGTTTTAAAAAAAGAAAAAGCAAATGTGTTTATCCACAGAAGTTGTTGACAAATATGTTTCCCATTGAATGCCATAGGTTATAAAAACTGATTTTAACAGTTTGCAGTGGAAAGATATTCCAAAACTTTTTTTTTTTTTGAGAGCAGTTTGGCGATATATACCACTGCTGGGGATTCTTCCATGGAAGTAATTTAAAGGACCAAAAAACTAAGAATGAAAATATTATTAACAATTATTAACAGTTCCAAATAACTAGAAACTGACAGAGTAAATCATGATTTTATGATTGAATATTGAAGCAAATAAAAAATTGTAAATAATATTGTGTGTAAAAATCTAGAAAAGAAGTTATGAAAAAATAGGAAACTACTAAATGTATATTGCTAATTATAATGGTCACATTCAAGCTACATAACTGGATATTTGTGAATACTAGTAAATTTACAGGTGTTCACATTTTAATAACTACAGTGTTTCAAGCTTGATTCAGAAATAAAATTTCCTTTTAAAACAAAACAGGATATGTCCATGAGAAATAACAGTAGTCACTCTAGCTGAGATTTTTTAAATAAAAATAAAATTTTGGAAAATGATAATAAAACCATTAATGTATTCCTTTCAACAGTGAAGTTAGAGTAAGATATATATATGGTTCAACCTACATGGTTGAAGATATATATATATCTGTGTGTGTATATATACCTATCTCCTAAAAAAAAAAAACAGTATGAATTAATAGTTTTAGATATTGGAATCATTTTCTAGCAGTTTCTAACATCTGTTAACATGTACCATTTAAACTTGAGAAGACCTCGTAATATAAAATGTATTTGAGAATTAGGGTTTGGGAATTAGCTTTTATGTAAAACATAAGTACAGAAAAATGAGATCATTATTATAAACCCTTACTTAAATTAAGTTGTAGTGAGTAGTGAGTTGTCAACTTCAGAATAACAATTCCACAAATTTTTTTGTTTGTGATGTTTCAACTGTTTTCCAAAAAGCCGAACCTATGCACTAAATTAGCTTCCTGTTCTTTATGAAACACTCCATTTGTCAACATCTCTCTGTACTCTTCAGACTCACGTTACGATTTAGGTAGAATCATGATGAAAATGTTAGAATCACACACAACCACCACAAAAATACTTCTAAAAAGGACAACATGAATGTATTTGGTATATCAACATTTGTTACTTTGAGATAAAGGTGAATTCTAGGTGAAAAATAACTACAGATAACTTAAGTGCAACTTCACAAAATGAATCTCATATTTACTAGAAATTTCACAGGTTAAAAAGATGAATAGTGTAAGAAAACACTTAAGTAAGATCCCCATTCTCCTTTTGAATTTTTATTACTTAACTCTTCTTTCCATATTTGGTGTTTTCATAAGACCCATTTTAGTTGCATTGAAGAAATGATTATTAACATGACAGTTAAAATAAGAACTTGAAGCAGAATCACCTTTATATGTATCTGTGCCCTAAAGTGAAGGGTTGGTAGAAGGCACTCCACTCCAGCCCTCAAGCCCTTTGGCCATGCATGTTTATGGGTGGTACATCATGAAGACCATATCCTTCCCCAATTTGGCAGCTGGGAGTCTGTTCCTCAGGGAGCAGTTTTTCTCAGTTGCTCATGGACTGAGTGTTAAAAACAAACATCCAGGGGTGGGCATTATTTTGAGATGGTAATTCATTTGATATCAAATTCTAATAAGCTGATACTGTAATTCAATGCCATACTGGTATGAGTTAGGATTTAGAAGTCATTTTATCACTATAGCCTTTTTCGTTAAGGAACCGTCATAGTTTTCTCTAAGGAAACTTCAACTAGCAAGGCTAATGAATGATGTGCTATCTATTACATACAGGTAATATTAGCTTCAGGCTATTTTGCAGTATTCAGAGTCAAACTTACTGCGAAAAAACTGGAAGGGATTCATGATGGAGCCATTCAGATCACAACAGACTATGAGGTGAGGACTTTGTTGGGGATTTCATGACTATGGGGTTTTTCTGATTAATTCACTTCTTTTTTGTTTTTATAGAAACTGAGTATTACATTTACTCATAAAGTTATAATTTACTGGTTTCATACCTTAGAAACTGAGCTTTTGAGAAGTTTTTCAGAATATTGGTGTTCATTAGCTTGTGGTTTTCTGATAAAACCCAAACCTCTCAACCAAAACAACTTCAGAAAAATACTCTTGGCATATTTAGAACTGTTCTGTTAGGAACTTGCTTACAAATGATTCTAGCATTGAACATAGCCTAACTGAAAGTCCTGACCTAGGTATCTCTGATTATTTCTGCAGTCATAAATATCATAAATATCCTCCTGTTTTAAAATTTCTAAAAAGGAAGATAAAATCAGAAAATCACATCTTAATTTAAGTTCTCAAAATTGTCAAATCAAAGTCAGTAGACAAAATTAAAATTGAGCATTTTAAAGACTGTGGTTTGATGTGTTGTATCCAATGAGATTTCAAATCTCATTGCAACAATCTCCACCAAACCCAAATATTTTAATTTAAATATTTAAAATATTTATAGACTCTTTAGGAAGTTGAGCACTGCTAATTCAACAAGTTTTACTACCTTCAGTCTTTTACCTGTTGTCAGCATATGCAACCCTACATGAAAGAAAACTAATTCAGAACAGTCATTTAATAATAAATGATTTGTCAGGAGTACATCAAAAGCAAAGAATTCCTCCTTATTACTTATGGTAAAAATAAGTACATAGTGAGACAAGTTTTTGCTAATATGGAAGAAAATAAGAATTCGAAAAATGTCTTCCAGAGTATCTGGAGTTTTTTATAGAGTGTGAGTTAAAAATTCAAAATCTAGAGTGTTCAACACATTGTTTTAAATTAGATTGTTTTTAAAGCTTCTGTACAGCAAAAAACACTTATCATGAAAACAAAAGACACCCCATTAAATGGGAGAAAATATTTGTACATCATGCAACTCACAAGGGACCAGTATCCAGGATATACAAAGAACTTGTACAACTCAAAAAAAAAAAAAAAAAAAGAACAAAGAACCCCAAAATATGGGCAGAGGAGCTAAATAGCACTTCTCCACAGAAGGCATACAAATGCGCTACAGGCACATTAAAAAAAATGTTCAACATCTCACATCATCAGGTAAATGCAAATCAGAATCATAGCGAGATACCACCTCACTTGTACACTGTTGGTGGAGATGTAGCCTGGTCCAGCCCCTGTGGAAAACAGTATGCAGTTTTCTCAAAGTATTAAAAATAGATACCTATTTTTATCCAGTAATTCAACTCCTTGGCATTTATCCAGAGAATGCAAAAACACAATGGGGTATCTGCACTCCTATGTTCACTGCAGCACTATTTATAATAGCTAAGTTATGGGAATAACCTAAGTGCCCAACAACAGGTGGCTGGATTAAGATATGGCACATACACATGATGGCATACTACTCACCTATAAAAGAAGATGAACGTCTGCATTTTGCAATAACATGGGTGGAATTGGAGGGGATTATACTAAGTAAAATAAGCCAGAGAGAGAAAGAAAATATCAGGTGATTTTAGTCATATGTGGAATCTAGAGGAAAAAAACAAAGGAACTTACAGAACTAAACCAAAAAAGTCCAGAAATGACTGCAAAATTAAGTCCACTAGAGGAGGAGGGGGTTTGGAACAAAGTGGGGAGAAGAGCCTCAATAGTAGATGATGAAAGGGGTATTCTGAGGAGGGTGGGGTGTGGTGATGTACTTCTGAGAAGGTGCGAACCTGTTCCTTTGAATCACATATGCTGATGTAAACCAGTGTTACTTCGAATTAATTAATTAATTTTTTTAAAAAGGTAAGGAATGCAAAGTTAAAAATACAAATTTAATTGTAAACATTAACTTAGACTAGAAAAGAAGTTACAAATTTAAGATACCGAATGCTATAAACATTACAAAATTCATAAAAATACATTTTTATTAAATAACTACCTGTCAAATTTCTTTTTTTCCTACACTTTTTATTTGCATACTCTTTGATTGTTCTCTATATAAAAGTGCTTTTGTGTTGTATTTTCTAAAGATCATAAAGCATAACTGATAAAATTTAGTTTTTATTGATTGGGAAGGATTATTTCAGTTTTATCAATTTTTATTGTTTTTATACATTATGTATGTGCATTTTTTAAATTGTCAGATTTCAGAAAGCTGCTATAAAGTTTCTTTCCTGCCTGAGATTTAAGATTTAGAGACATTGTAAATTTTCTTGTACATGGCAGTGAACTGAGTACCACCAAGCTAGTTTGTTCTCTTCTTAGTAGTATATTATGACTTTGTTTTACCCTTGTATTTGTAAGAAATTTCAGTCTTTTTCCAACATGATGTTACTCTTCATTATTTAGAATGTGAATAGTTAAAAGACAAAAAATAAAAATAAGTTAGATTGATTTTAATTTTTGCTATTTATAAAAAATAGTTCTATAACTAGAAAATACTTGTTTTTTTATGCATTGTCTTCAGTATACATTTGACTTTGAAATTAATAAACTATAAAATAAACCTGTTTTTATGAAAAAGTAGTCTTTATTCCTTCCCCAGTGTTTGATTTTGTTTACCATGTTTTCAATGAATCATTGAATATTACATGGAAATTGTATTTCTGTGCATTTTAGGTAGTACATTGGACAGATTGATCAGTATCCATGGCTGATTTTAATACTGCATATGAATTGTTTTTTAAATATAAATTTCAAGATGAGTTTTATTTGAATCCCAGAAAAAGAATTAATAACAATTAAGATCAGTATCAGACTTAAACACTTATTTCTTTATGGTGTGCTGCTTTACTCCACAGATCCTCACAATTCCTGTGAAGGCTGTGATCGCAGTGGGTTCGCTGACTTGCTTCCCAAAACATATGGTTCTTCCACCTTCCTTTCCAGTAAGACAATCATTTACAGACTTCCTCTTGCTAATTTTTTTCTTCGCCTTTAACTCTGTCTTCCTAGAATTCAACAGTAATATCAGATATTCTCTATTAATCATTTATTTTAAGGTAAGACATTATGCCAGATTCTTTAAGTGATATGAAAAGAAGTATATAGCCCCATCTCTCACTAAGTTTTCTATGTAGAATGAGAAATGGACCCATGATTCATAAATATAAAGCAGGATGTAGAAAATGCCCTAAGTTGTATGAAAATAAATTGCTCTGAGTGTAATAGAATTCTAACTGATGAAGGTGCCATGTCAGCTGGCTTAAAGTTTCCTCTGGCAGGGATCAATGGGAGTGGTGAAAACTTACATTGAAGGCCCAGAGAACAACCTAAAAAGACACAGAGGCGGTTAAGTCTGAAGCTTTAGGTGGTAATGAGTTGTCCAGTTTGGCAAGACTGGAGGAAAGTTTCAAGAGAAAGGATGGTAGAAGTGATGACATGAAAAAAGTTAAATACATTTCAGCCCATGAATATCTAAAGTTTTTTGCTCATCAGAGCTGAACTTTAAAGATTGAGTCTCTAATGGAAGTAACTAAAAGGACACGTGAAATAGCAATAGAATGTCTGTGAGGCCAACCCGGAGACTACTGTCTTTTTACTGTGTTTTACTCTGGCTAGACTTTAAACCATGAGTGTTATTCTTAACCTCATTATCATTCAACTCTTCTTCCTGTGCATTCTCCTAAACTTCTGTGTCTTTTAATACAAAATGTTAGACCAGTGGATATGATCATTTTAGAATCTTTTTTTTTCCATTGGCTCAGAATCAGGTAAAAAGAAGATAAAATTCTCTATTCAAACAAAACTCTGTTTTCAAAGTAAAAGATTTTAATGTGCTTCCTATTGAAGATTATTTAAATTATTTAATATTTGATTTAAATCTGATATCATAGGGAGAAACATGCAGCTAAACAGAGCAATCATTAGTTAATGATTCCGTCTGTATGTTATTTTAGTAAGATCTTGATAATCAGTATTTTCAAAGAATACCTAGTTTCACTTTGCAAAAATGATTTTTTTTTTAATAGAACATAACTGTCTTCTAAGAAAAGTAAGACTGATTTTTTTAGTCTTGTTTGGCTTTGGATTTAAAAATTCAATTTCATCCTAAATTTGGATATTTTAAGGCAGCTCAACGTTGGTATAAACAAACCTTAACAAACTGACATCTACCATTTCATTTGTTCAAAACTATCTGATTGTACCCTTGTTGCATCCTCATTATTTTAACATGAAATATATGGATGCATTTTTACTTTAAATCATTTTCATAGACTTTCAGAGATTTGTTCTACTAATTTTTCTGTAAAAGCCCATTAAAACAACAATAAATATATGTGATATGTTTGTGTATATTATATAGCTATTCATATATACATAGATATACACATACATATACATATATATGCACACACATATATATATAAACATACACTCTGGGGGGCTCTAATGAAAATTCAAGATGTCCTTTGTGCTTTGGTTTGCTAGAAATGTGTCTAACATCTCTGAAATGTGTTCTTCTTAAGAAAATGTAGCCATATACAAATAAATTTGTTTGTTTTCTTCCTTCAGGGGAAAATAGTTCATCAAAGTTTAAATATTATGAATTCCTTCTCACAGAAGGTAAAGATACAACAAATACGATCTTTGTCAGAAGATGTGAGATTTTACTATAAACGAATACGGGGCAATAAGGAAGACCTCGAACCGGGGAAAAAATCAAAGGTTTGGAAATGTTATATTTGAGAACGCCCATCAGTTTTTTATTGTGACCTTCTATGGATTTGAGATTCATAGGTCTCCTGTGCCTCTTTATAGATTGCAAACATTTATTTTGATCCTGGACTCCAGTGTGGGGATCATTGCTACGTTGGCTTGCCTTTCCTATCCAAGTGTAAGTTATCTTGCTGTTCTGTCTAATGGCCTTTACTCCCCCCAAAATATTTTATAATGAAAGGCTGCCTGTCTCTTAGTACAATTGAAATCAATTTGAGGAAGATTGACAAGTAGATATAGTTGTAGGGCTAAGTTTTCCATAACGTGTTTTCTTGTTTTAGCTGAACCCAAGGTTCAGCTTGGTGTAGCCATGCAGGAAGATATGTGGGATGCTGACTGGGATTTACATCAAAGCCTATTCAAAGGATGGATGGGAATAAAAGAAAATTCAGGTCATAGGTGAGTAGTTACACGTTTATGTAAATATTTTAACTATATGAGTTTGAAACATCTCAGTTGATGCTACTTTCTAAATGCTATCCTTATATTAGGTTATTTCACTTATTTGTAGCTAAGAAAATATGCCCAGTCTTTAGAAAATTATTAATGAGAGATCTTGAACTGCCACTTTATTCATACATTGCTCAAAAATAGGTATATTTCCTCTTTTTTTTCTAGTGCTCTAGATACTTTCTTAAATATCAAAGAAACTAAAGTTCTCTTTATGTAGACTGTAGTGTTCACCTTAGACAGCCATTTGCACAAGAAAGAAAATTTTTACTTATCACTGACCTTCATCAAAGGCAAGGAAAGTATTTTATAGGTTTAATCCCATAGAAGGAAACCCAGTATCTTATTGCTGAAAAGAACTGCCTTCTCCCTTTCTAAGTCCTGAACGATTAAGGGGCTCGCAGGGCTCAGTTCAGATGCATTCAAACACATGTCTTTGGCAGGTAGAAAATGTGCTGATGACAAATCAGTACTGCGCCTGAATTCAAAAACAAAGATGCTTACCTTGGCAGTTCAGAAATTCGATCTTTTTTATGTACTTTAGAAGAGAATTTCACTAGAGTAATGATAATATGACAACTATTAAAAACTGTTTTCAATTGACTAATTTGAAATGTATTTTCGGTGTCATCAAGATGCTTCCGTTTACAATATTATAAAATTTTCAAGCCATTAATAATTAAACCTTTGGTGGGAATGTAGACTGGTCTAGCCCCTATGGAAAAGAATATGGAGGGTTCTCAAATTTTACAAAATGAATCTACCATATGACCCAGCAATTCCACTCTTACATATCTGTCCAAAGAATACAAAAACACTAATTCAAAGGGAAACATGCACTCCTATGTTCGTTGCAGCACTATTCACAATAGCCAAGTTGTAAAAACAACTGAAGTGCCCACATATAGATAGGTGGATCAGGAAGTTGTAGTATTCACACAGGACAGAATACTACTCAGCTATCAAAAAAGAAAAACTATTGCCACTTGTGACAACATAGATGGAGCTGGAAGGGATTATGTTAAGCAAAATAAGTGAAGGAAAAGGACAAATACTGGACGGTATGTATACTTATATATGGAATATAGATACACCAAACAAAGAGTCAGATAAAGCCAAACTAACAATAAACCCTAAAAAGTTGACTATCAATGTGTGACTACAAGAGGGGATGGGCATGGATGAGAACAAAGTGGGGAGGGAGCACAGTGGACTGTAGGTGCTTTGGTGGTGGGTGCAGTGTGGTAACAATATTTGAGGGAGGAGATCCTATACTTCTAATACACAAACAACAATGTAAACCAATGTTACCGCAATAAAAAAAATTCATTATTAATCTGATGGTTTCTGTTTATCCAATAATCTATGAAAATTTGTGTTAAAGCACATGAGAGTTAAATTTTTACTTTAAGATAAATGCAAAGAAACTTCTGTGAATTCACTAAGAAAACCATAATTAAAACACTCCTTGGACCCCCACGTTTCCATAATGAATATTATAAACTGGCAGTTTGTAAGTTTTAATATTCAGTTATGAATAAATAATTTGCACTGCTGCTTTAGACTTAACTACCAAGTAACCTCTTCACCTCCCACCCACCAAACCCCTGCCTCCTCCTCTGCATGCCCAGCATTTCACCTGGGCTACCTGTCCCAGCAGAACAGTGAATGTGGTATTTTCCCTGTTCCTACCTTTGTATTGCTTTGTTAATGTACATGTTACACAGAATTTCTAGTTTTATAAAACCTGCACTCTCACAAATATCAGAGTACATTAACTCAGTAATACTGTACGTTAAGATAGGTATCAGTGTTTAGGCCTAAGGAGCTTAGCTCATTTTATAATATTATTTCCTTAGAGAATGTATTCTGACTTATAACAGCTGACTTATAAACACTCTTCAGGTGAGATCCTGAATATTGCTGATAAGTTTACTTATATCTGCACAAACCCCTTGTATAAAATACCTCTTCAACTGACATCTTCATTGCATATCAGCATTTTTTTTTTTTCAATCTCAAGTGGTTGGGAAGGAGCCAAATCCCAAGCTATGCACTGTCATGTCATTAGTTCTACTGAAGACATTTTCGCACCCTGCTGTTAATATCTAGATGTTTCTACTGGGCACATAAGATCCTTTAGGATTCCCATAGCGTCGTATGCTATCTTTTTCTCTACGCATTCAGTGTGAAAACAACACAGGTAACCAATGTTAGATATCTTGACAGTTCTTTATGTCAAAATAGAGACATCTTTATACATGGCCTCCATCAAAAGCATAGTAAAATAGTAAAGCAAATAAATCTGTGTTTATTCATGGCCAGAATAAAATTTCTCAAGTACAGAACCTAATGATGTTATTATATTTGGAACACTGAACTATTTTGTGTTGATAATGACTTACAAATTGTTTTTCTAGATTGAGTGCTGTATTTGAAGTAAATACAGATCTTCAAAAAAATATACTATCAAAAATCACTGCTGAGCTCTCCTGGCCTTCCATACTCAGCTCGCCCCGGCTCTTGAAATTCCCACTTACTAACACAAACTGCTCTTCAGTAAGTATTCCAAGTAGCATCATTTTGGGTTTTTCTTGAAAATACACTATAGGGTTATTAAGTATCTACTCTTTAACTGTGAAGATCCTTCATGTATTATTTCATTATTTTGTTAAAGGAAGAAGAGATTACTTTAGAAAATCCTGCAGATGTTCCTGTTTATGTTCAGTTTATTCCTCTGGCTTTATATTCCAACCCTTCAGTCTTTGTAGATAAGTTAATATCAAGGTAAGTGTTACTTTAGATAATCAAGATGTTCCCATGTTAGCACTGAATTATTATTTTGCACATTAAAACTTTATTGTGGATCTTAAAATAATAGATTTGGCTTGGAGAAATTCTGAAACTGTACTTAAAATGGAAAGAAAGTTCCAGGGAAAGAAATTGCTACTATGTTAATCATGATAAAATAAAGAAAAGCTTTTGGATTAAGACAAGAGAAAGTAATGTGTGACTCTTACCTAAAAAATTATAAAGAGAAAGCAAGTATACCCTTTCAAATATTTTAGTTTTAGAAAATGAACAAAATATAAATTCTTTACATTGTGGTCTTCAATTTTTGAAGTCTCTTAATCTGGTAAAATCTGCCAAAAATTAATCTGCAAACAAAACACAAATTTAATAATTACTCTATAACCCCTTTAATTGTGATGCTATTTACAAAGAAATATATGTACATTTTTTAATTTTAGGTTTAACTTGAGTAAGGTGGCAAAGATAGATCTAAGAACACTAGAATTCCAAGTCTTCAGAAACAGTGTAAGTACTTAAACTTCATACTTTTCAAAAGAAATAATTCTATGATAATCATCAATGCAAATATGGAAATATAAAAACTATTGACTGCCCTTAAATTTGACTGAAGAGCAGGTTACTGAAGAAGTTAGAGCAGTGCAATTATTAGAAGCCAAAAAATACAGGATTTTATATATGTATATGAAATATATATACTAATACATTATTTCTGTTAAGCTCAAAATATTAAGCTTGATCATTTAAATTTTTATTTGGGATATTTTCTAATAAAAATATAAGCTCTGTGAATACTAACACCTTAGCCTACTATATTCATACTTAATACAATAGCATGCATAGTTTTCATTCAGTAGATATTTTTGAAGTAATTAATGTCTACATAAACTGGTTTGTTCTAGAAACAAAATATTCTCTATCATACAGGCCAGTCTGAGCAGCCACTGACCTAAGGCCTTAGTATATAGGGTATGTATCAATCAGTAAACTCACACTTGGAACTAAAGCCTCCTCCAAACTCTTCGAAGTCTTTTGGCCTTAGTGCCCTTCCTTCTGCCCAGCCACATTTCATTCATCCTAAAAATACTGCTCATGCTAATCCTACTCACTGTGAAGCTGTCACTAATTAGGCTGTCTTGAATTTCCATGACTTCATTTACATCCACGTTTCTTTGGTTTCTGTTTCCTTTTTTGATATATGATACCTTATTTTCCAAATCTGAACATAAGCTCCTTGAGGGCTTGTATTCTAATTATCTTATTTCTTTCCCATATTAGTAATATGAAAAGTGTTGAATGAATGAGACTAGGAATCTAGTTAATGCTCTATCATCGGAACTACTTTAAGTGAGAACATAAGTTGTTACCTCCTTCCTCTCCTTGTTGTAGGGGCTTTTGCTGAGTATGGAACAAAGGAAGTTGGCTCCCACAATAATCATAGCTTTGTATCTTCTAGAGTTATCACCTTCACCAAGTAAATAAACCTTTCTAAACTTTAACCTCCTCTTGTATGTTTTACAACATGTATGTATGTTTTACAACATTGCTGAACAGATTAAACAAAATCACTTGGAAGCCCTTAGGTTGGTTCCTTAGTATAAAGGAAGTTTTCAGTGAATATTGACTAAATAAGTCCATTTATGGCTTACTATGCCAAGAAAGAAAAGAATAGGAAGATCTTCAGTAATTCAGGCTGTAATGAAGAACCATTATTTCATGAGCACCTATTAGCTGTCAGCATTAGGCCAGGGGTATTCACATTTATAATTTAATGTAATCATTAAAGCTGCACCTAAGAGATAACTGTTTCCTTTCTGTTAGTGGGGAAAACAGCTCAGGAAGAGGAAGTAATTTTCCCAAGTTCATATTTGTGATAGCTGGCAGAAGAAAATCCAAGTCTAATTCTCTCTGATACCAGTGCCCTTGCCCACACCATCCTTCCACCTAGTCATTGCTGATTATGAATCATTAATTACTATCAAACCAGATGTTTTATAGTTCTTGAAACATTTGTGTTCTTTCCCATGGCTGTATGTTTTATAGAATCATTTTTGTAAGTCTGTCTTTAAGTCAGTCTTGAATAAGAAAGTAATTTTCAGTGTAATTTTTTTCTGCCCAGTAGTGGATAGGACACTGGACTGGAATTTAGACAGTTCTGTCTCCTAGTCTTGTGCCCTCCTCTTGGAATCTATTTGTACTTTACTTTTTCCAGCCATTAAATGCCAGCGTAATCTCAAGGTTATCTATGTTCCAAATGACTCAATAAAAGCTTAAAAGCTCAATAACCAGACTCTCCCTTCATTCTGCTTTTATAAGGAAGGAAATATACATAAGAAGTAAATCAGCTAATATTTACCTTTTCTGTCTTTTCAAATACAAATACTCTAGTGATATTAACAAGATGTAAAACACTGAAGTTATGACACTATGAGAGGCAAAAATGGGAATAAGAATACTTAAGATCTCAGATGTTTATTTTAAAGAAGTAGTTTTGGAGGAGGTCTTACAGTTAAGCTTAGGATAAATTTTATCATCGTTCTCTACGGTGCTATGAAACAGTGATTCTCAAAATATTTGGTCTCAGAATTCCCTTATAAAATTATGAAGGATTCCAAAGAGGTTTTTGTTCATATGAGTTACATCTATCAATGTTTACCATATTAAAAAATAAAACTCAGAGGTCACTAAAATGTTCATTTAATTTACTTAAAATAAGATAATAAACCCATTTCATTTAACATAGATAAGATAAAAATAAAAATTGTATTTTGCAAAGAATAAATTTTTTGCAAGGAAAGTAGATTGTTTTATCAAATCTTTGTAATGGTGCTCTAACTTAATACACAGATAGATTTTAGTATCTGCTTCTGCATTTAGTTTCTATGAAGATTGTTTGGTTGGAGTCTGTGATAAATATTTGGTGTGAGCTGACACAGACATGGAGTAGAAAAAAGGAATATTTTAATTGCCATTTTAGTTATCTATAACACCACGCATCAGTCATTTGGAAAATATTGGTTCACTGAAATATTCAGAGCTTCCATATGTTGACATAATTCATTCTATAATATCTAAATCAATTTCATTAATGTAACCACCAGTCTCATCAGTTACTTTAGTAGGCAGCTGTCAAGCTCATGGGCAGTTACAAGTTTTCAGAAATTCTAGATTCTATTCAGACACTCAAATTTTATCATTAACAACAAATACTTTGGCTGTTTTCTTTAAAAGAACACATGCACTTCATTTTTGTGAAAATGTGTACCAAGTAACTCCTTTCTGAATAACTACAGATTGTCAGGAACACCAATAGAAACAATATTCCATGAGAAAAGCCCCTAGTTTAGTTTGTATCTCAAATGTGAACTTTTTTTTAAATGATAAATTGCCTTTTATTTTTTTTTATTTTTATTTTATTGATATTTTCGTTTATGTCAAATGAGAACTTTTCAAGACCACATGGTGGTGTTTCAGTATCCAGGAGGAGTGCATTTTGCAGATTTCCCGTTTCTCATGCAGAATATTAAAGTGATGTGCTGAAGGGTTGAGATTTATTTTTTTCTTTAAAGATTTATTTTATTTATTTATGCATACAAGAACTGGGGTGTAGGCCAGAAGTGCTGTGGGGTGAGAAGATTCACCAGAGACAGAATGGGGAGCGGAACAGGTGGCTCTACTGAAATACACTGCTGAGGGGAGCAGCGGGCGAGACAGGAGAGGTCTGCTGCACCATGTGGTTTAGCTCCCTGGCTGGGGATTGAACTCAGGCTGGTGATAACCTTCATAGCACTGAGACTTAACCTCTGTGCCGCCAAGGGAGGCCCTGAAGGGTTGATTTAATACGGATATTTATTACTACCTGATCAAGGACGTGTTTTTTTAAATTACACATACTAGTTAAGAAGACAGTAGCTACTAAAGAAAGTGTGATACCACTGCCTCCTTCATGCTAAAGGGTCAGCAGTGTTACCCACCATTCCTTTTGCTAACCATCAGTGCAAATGTCAACACAGTGAAAGAGGCAAATAGTGTCTGTCAGTGTATATAAATAGTTTGACTGTAAAGATATCCTGAAAAGATCTCTGAGATCCCCAGGAGTTCGTGGGTCACTCTTCGGGTACCATCCCTATAAAATTATTGAGAATTATTGAAGTCCTTTGATAGTATCCCTGAAGCACTGTAGCTTCTTCAAGTGTTACCCACTTCAGCATTTAAATCAGCTAGTGTTTATGGGGAATATATATGTAATATATCCATAAATTGCTCAAATAGTTTATTTTAAAGGAAACTTATTTACCAATCATTTTGGAGCAATCAGAATGTTCTGTTGTCCTGGTAGACAGCAATAGAAAAATTTTAGAGGCAGAAACAAAAGGTTTTCTCACTATGGAAAGGTAAAAAGTCCTTTGCTTCATAGTCTATTAACTATAAGTTGTATGTGTAGGATCAGGCTAATTTAAAGAGATCTGTATATATTTAACCTAACTATGTCAATAAAAGTAGAAAATCACAGAAAACCCATTCTTTTTCCATATGTTACCAGTGCCATAAAGAGTCAGGGGCTTTTATAGCCAAAGGTTGCTTAAAAATCCAAACACTATATCCTTACGTGTGAGCTATTAATTTTTTTAGTAAAAAAGCAAATATTTTTAAATATCATCTGTAATTGCCAAGAAGTCATATTTTGGTTTTTTCTAAATTTATTTATTTATATTTTACATCATTCTTCATTTTTTACATATATTTTGATTATTAAAAAGAGCCATCCCTTAACTTTAAAATTATTTGTGAAATAGTAATTATGTGCTTAGCTTTCAGAATAAATTAGAAATATTCTTATAAATGAAAATAATCATAATTGAGATCTTTAACCTTAAAACCCTCCAGTCGATCCTCTTGAGAGGAGAGGAGCGGAAAAGCAGTAAATGAGAGCCGGAATAACATCAGGACTTTGGTGTTGGGTGTGGGTTAGGTAGCTTTTGTACAAAAACAATGTGCACTTTTATATTTGTGTTCTTTTCTGTATGTGTATTATAATTCAGAATTTGAAAAGTTAAAAGTGAAATAATCTACATACAAAAACAAGTGCCTTGTAGAAGACTGGTGCCCTGAGGAGCAAAGGCCCTTTTGGGACTTAATGCAGAATATGAAGTGTCATCACTAGTCCCCCAGTTCTACTTGCCAACTAACCAGTATGTAAATAATGAGGAATAAAACTTCACATATTCAGTTTAAGAAACTACTGAGCTGTAGAGAAAAAAAATTTTTTTCCAGAGAATGTATCAGTGACTCTAATTTGTTTATTCAATGACTCAAGGCTCATCCACTACAAAGTTCAACAGGATTTACAGAGGGCCTCTCACGCCATTTAATTTTAAACCTAATTTTAAAACCTGGAGAAAAGAAATCTGTCAAAGTAAAGTTTACTCCAATTCACAACAGAACTGTTTCTTCACTAATCATAATCAGGTATGTTCTGTGATTTAAGTATGTTGACTTAATCCTTACATAGACATCCTTACTTCATGTATTCCAATATGAGTTTGCATATTGAGTTAATGAAAAAGGATGTTCACTTTGTCCAAAACACGCATATACCATGCCTGATGACTCTTACCTTTGTGAATTCTTTTATACCTCAAAAACCTGAATAATGCCTTGCTAGATTTTTGTTCTTTTCTGTATGTGTATTATAATTCAGAATTTGAAAAGTTAAAAGTGAAATAATCTACATACAAAAACAAGTGTCTTGTAGAAGATTGGTACCCTGAGGAGCAAAGGCCCTTTTGGGACTTAATGCAGAATATGAAGTGTCATCACTAGGCCCCCAGTTCTACTTGCCAACTAACCAGTATGTAAATAATGAGGAGTAAAACTGTGTGTGACTTTTAAAATTGAAAAACTTGGCTCACTTCAGTGTATTTTTAAAATCTTAAAGTATAACTTTTTCATTCTTGAATTTAGTATATCAATGGCTGTATGGTTTATAAAATAACAGTAAAGATTAGAATGGTCTTTGTGAGCATCCATCTTGATGTGCTGTAGCCAGGACCAAAAAAGTGTAGAGGGTGATAGTGTAGCCCATCAACCTCTCATCTTCAGATACTTGCAAAATCAATCTCAGATTCAGGTGTGGCCTTACGAGCAGGTGAATATGTGAGTAGAAGACTGTATCATTGGTTTTGATGAGTATGTGAACCTCAAATTCGATGACGCAGAATAAATTCATTCTAAAAACAAAGTCAAGAAAACAACGGGGTCAGATCATGCTAAAGGGGTTAATAATACTCTGCTCCAAAGTATCTCCAGCTAGAAGTGATCAATGAAAAATTGTTGAGAGAGTAATACAGTTTGTGGTTTAAGTGTCCTTTGTGGAGAGTACAGTTCTAAAAGATTTATTCATACTGTTTTGATTACCTTATATTATTATCAAATGTGATAAAATGTGTAGTAATTTTTATTTTAAAAAAATAACAGTAAAAATTAGAGCTCACAAGACTATGCAAATGTAGTGGGAGAAAAATATATTAATTCTTGTTCTTGCCTAGAAATAACCTGACAGTGATGGATACTGTGATGGTCCAAGGACAAGGAACAACTGAAAACTTGAGGGTGGCAGGCAAGCTTCCAGGACCAGGAAGTTCCTTACGCTTTAAAATCACAGAAGCATTATTAAAAGATTGCACAGATAGTGAGTATCCCTAACAGTTCCAAGAACATAAATTTTAGCATTAATTTCCAGCAATAAATCCAGAAACAAAAATGGTATTTCTATATATGTACATGTGTATATTCATGAATACTTAAGATTTTAAGGAAACATTCTAACTTGTTTTCATGGTTATTTAAGTTGGATCTTAAAGATTTAAAGTATTAATATTCATTGCTTGTCCTAGGTGATATACTCTAAGTATGAAAAATAAAGCATAATTAAGTGTTTGCCATCTAAAATAACACAGGATGTATACTTCCTAGAGTACTTTTCGATGAAATCTGGGTAATAGTTGATGTCTTTGGCATGACAAAATAGTTCATAATCTCTGAAGTATGGTAATTCATGAAGAATGTATTACTCATTTGGACATGGAGCACATGATAGCAAAATTTATATACTCACTCCTGATTTTTTTCCTTCAGGTTTAAAACTCAGAGAACCAAATTTCACATTGAAAAGAACATTTAAAGTAGAGAATACAGGACAACTTCAAATTCATATAGAAACCATTGAAGTCAGTGGGTATTCTTGTGAGGGATATGGCTTTAAAGTTGTTAATTGTCAAGAGTTTGCACTAAGCGCCAACGCCTCAAAAGACATAATCATATTGTAAGTATTTGCTACATTATATAATGGATCACCAGTTTCTCATTAACATTTTCACAATAGAGTTCTTCAAAGTCTGTATAAAGATATGTTTTCATACTTACCCCAAAAAAGCTCTTTATCCACAAATGTATTTTTTTCACTTAGTTTTTGCTTATTTCTTCATATCTTTGTTTTCAGATCCGTAAAACTCTGTCTCCAAAGTAGATCAGATAATCTTAGAACCCATTTTCAAAATCACTTTCAGAGTTGTGTTAAAACATAAAATATTAGGAAATAAACTATAAATTCAGTTTCAGTAGCACAACGGAAACTTGTATCATATATGTATGCAGCACAAGAATGTGTAATATTTTGTCCAGAAGACAATTTTATTGCCTGTAAGGGTAATAGTTGCAGCATATCATAACATAATTGATAAACTATGTTGTAAAATTCAAGTTTTAAATATAACCTTTGTCCCCTTAATTGAACGCTAATTTCATGATCTTCAATGGATATTGACTTAACAAGTAGCTCTGTTTCTCCATGTAAGGCATAGCAATTCACACCTAGAGTTACAATGCACCTCAAGGTGCAGATCCTCTGGCTGAGACACAGTTAACAAAAAATAAAAGTAAAATAACTAGGGCACAGAGCAGTACAATAGGAAAGAAAGAAAAGATGATTAGGGTTAGAGTGGTTGTTTTTGAAAAAGCATTACTGGGAATCCATCATGGGAGAGGAGCATGGATTTAGAGAAAGGAGAGCAAGGAAAGAAGCTCAGAGACCTGAATTAGTAATTAAGGGAATTTCTCCAGTTACCCAGAGAATTTAATTCTTTTTGTTATTAACCTCATGGGACCATGCTTTCTCCATGTTAAAATGAGCAAGTTGAACATAAGTATCAAAATCTAAAATTCTGTTATGTGTTCCAAAGGCCTGTGGGACTGATATTGTACTTAACCTGTTTGTGCTGCATTTTTAAAACTTAGTTTTACTGTCATTCTGTTTTAGGTTTACTCCGGATTTCACAGCTTCTAGAGTTATTCGTGAACTGAAGTTTATAACGACCAGTGGTTCTGAATTTGTGTTTGTATTGAATGCATCCCTTCCATACCACATGTTAGCAACGTGTGCAGAAGCCCTACCCAGACCTAACTGGGAACTGGCTCTGTACATCATCATCTCAGGAATAATGAGGTACTTGTGTCTTCTTTCAAGGTTGGAATTCAGGCCTCACTTGACATTGTTTATCAAATGTCCACTGTGTGCCCATCACTGTTCTGAGCGCTGGGGATCTGCCAAAGAAAAACAGACCTCTCTGCTTTAGTCAAGCCTAAACATACTGGTGGGAGCAGTCAGAATTGAATCTTCCTTGGGTTCTAACAAGTATTGTCTACCAATTTGTTAAACTAATTAAATACAGTTGATTTCTTAAAAGAAAAACACCAAATAGTTTACCAGGTAGTTACAGTAAGTCAGAAACTGCAACTTTAGGCAAAACAGCTATCAGAAAACCCAGTCCATTTTTTTCAGCATCAGCTGGACATTGTAACATAAACATTGTAACAAAATGACATTCCACACAATGACCTTATTGGAAGAACTACTATATTTGATTTGGGTGGGCATAAAATTTACTTAACATTGCAGAATGTTCTTCTTGAATAGCACCTAAGCAACATGAAACCTACTAGATACGGTTTTTAAATCCTCAGCATCCTAATCACTGTTTCTCAGTATATTTCTTTTTGTGTTTTATGAACCGCATATATTCTAGAGCAGTTTACAGTTACGTCATACATCCTTTAAGGGGAAAGAGCTGACTTAGAGAGTTAAAACTAAGAAAGATAAATACTTCTCTTGGCAATGTGAGGGCTATCTTTCAGGTGTCTATTTTGATAGAAATAATTATTTCCACCACGTAAGTTGGCATTCAGTAAAAATAGGCAGACTTTTATCCACAGGGCTTTGTTTTTACCTTGTCCATTAAAATTATCACAGGCATCTTTGTAATTTTATATCATATTTACTTACCATGAAACTCTGCTTTTAATAACAAATTTTATTACTCTTGCACTAATAAGCGAATCCCAATTCTCCAATCCCCTGCAGTGCACTATTTCTTTTGGTAATTGGAACAGCCTATTTAGAAGCTCAAGGAATTTGGGAGCCATTTCGAAGGCGACTATCCTTTGAGGCCTCGAACCCACCCTTTGATGTGGGAAGACCATTTGATCTCAGGAGAATCGTTGGTATTTCGTCTGAAGGAAAGTATGTTCATATGCTGGAAATCTCTAGTATACATAGATTTGGCTGGTATAATTAAAAGAAAAAAATATATTCTTTTCATCTTTGCTCAGGGCAAAAAAATCTTAACTCTAATTACTTATAATGCCCTGTGTGTAGCTCTTAGTTTCTAAGAACTCATAGCAGAAACCATGTTATTCTTATATTGTTGATAGTTAAAATATTCTTGTTAGATCACTGACTTGATTCCTAAATTTTCAGATAGAATAGGCATTACAGAGTTATGAAGAATATCCCTATATCTTGTTTTATCCTTAAAGTAGTTTACATATGTGGTAGCTATACTAATGAAACAAACTTTTTAGTCTTAGGTGTTTGTAGGTTGCTATTTACTGATCTGGAGTTGGTCTTTTTTTCAGTTTGAACACACTCGGCTGTGACCCCAGTCACAGTAGGGGGTTCTGTGGAACAGGCGGCTCGTCATCCCGAACCAATGCAGGGAGTCATAAACAGTGTGGCCCGTCAGTCCACCCACACAGCAGTCACAGCAATAGAAACTCAGCTGACACTGAAAGCATAAGAGTGAAAAGCAGTGCAAGTACTTCTAGCAGGACTTCTGCACAATCTGCTAGCAAAGCAAGCCCCATTCTCTTAGATTCAAATGCAGTGGCCCAGGGTCATGCAGCAGGCAGAAAGTCCAAAGGAGCAAAGCAGAACCAGCACGGCAGCCAGCACCATGTCCACAGCCCACTGGAACAGCACTCTCCACCTCCACCTCCACCGCCAGTGCCTCAGCACCAGGAGCCACAGCCAGAAAGGCTGTCACCCGCCCCCCTTGCACACCCTTCCCACCCAGAACGTGCCAGCAGCACAAGGCACAGCTCAGAGGACTCAGACATCAACAGTCTCATAGAAGCCATGGACAAAGACTTCGACCACCATGACTCCCCACCCCTCGAAGTGTTTACAGAGCAGCCGCCATCGCCATTGTCAAAGAGCAAAGGTAATCATGCATTATGTCAGAAAGACATGGTGTGTGAGGAGAAAGCCAGTGCGTATTTAAGGAGCTATTGTAATTGTAGTTGTGGTAAACAACTAGTTTAATAAGTGTTCCTTTGGCTCAAATTTATCTCCAGTATTAACTTAAACTTTTGTATTTCAAGTAGAGGTTTCCATTTGTTCAAAAAAAAAAAAATACTTGTATTTCTTAGGTTACTTACCAAACTCAGAAACTTATTGTTTACTGTTTTCCTTTTCAATTGGCTTTGATTATTGAGTTATTTTGATTGGTTGAGCTTTTCTTTTCTTTTTTTAATTTTTAAAATACGAAGTGGTAAATGGAGATCATGTGTCTTTTAATTCAAAAATAAGATTTCCTGCACAGCCTGTACTTTAAAGCAGGGGTTGGCACAATACATTCAGCAGGCCAAATCACTATTCTCACAAAGTTTTATTGGAAGCCAGCCATGCACATTCATTTACGTGTTATCTATGGCTGCTTCCTTGCTACAGTGGCAGAGTTGAGTAGTTGCAGTGGACCCCATAAGATCTGCAAACCTGAAAATACTTATCTAGCCTTTACAGAAAAAGTTTGTTGACCCCTGCTTTAGAGTTCTGCATGTTATATAATCTATTTCTTAGTAACAAGTTACCCTGAAACCTAGTGCCTCTGTGAGTCAGGCATCTAGATACAGCTTAGCGTCTTACAATGCAGAAGTCAAGGTGTTGGCCACCACCGAAGTCATCTTCAATTCACCTGAAGCTGAATCTGCTTCCAAGCTCACTCGAGACAGGATTCAGTTCTTCAGGCCCACTGGACTGAGGATCTCAGCTCCTCACTGTCTGTGGCCAGCGGCCTGTCATGGGCCTTCTCCATAGGGCAGCTCACAGCAGTTGGTTTCACTAGGGCAAGCAAACAAAAAAGCAAGAGAGAAAAGGTTTCAGGATAAAAGACACTGTCTTATGACCTAATCTTGGAAGTGATATGCCATCACATTGCAGTATTCTGCTCATTAGAAGTATGGTCCAGCCTACAATCCAGGAGAGAGAATTCCACATGAGCATGAATACCAAGTAAGGATCACTGGGAGCCATCTTAGAAGTACTTACATACCACGCATACATAGGTAGGCTAATTCAGAACTTCCAAAATCAAAATAAAAAGCCAGTAAATGGCTTCTAGCTATATTTCATTTAATCGCTATAGAACCTGAACTTTATTTTCATCTTCCTTTCCTTCCTGTGACAAGTGAGCTAGTATATGTTATTTTAAATCTATCCAGGTACTTCCCCCAAGTACCCAAGAACTTTGGTTTACAAAGGAAACCGAGAAGTTGACAGCCCTAAGAAGCCAGAAAAAACCTGATTTCCCAGGGTTCAGGAGTTTTCTGTTAGAGAATTTCTTAGTCCCAGTAATAGACTAGTTATATGGAATCCTCTTAGGCTTACATTTACTTAGCATTTTGGATTTGCAAAACAAATACTCAGTAATGTTTGAATATTACTTAACTTCATCATAGGAATATTTTTTTAACTCATTAATAGAATTTACGTATTTTAAGGTAATTTTTATGGTAATATTAAATGAATGCTTCAAGTTTTTTTATATAAAGGAAGGGGCATTTATTCACAAGCACATCAATACAGATGAATCAGTAAAGACAAAAAGGCAGTAGAACTAATTAGGGGAGCTTTTATTTGAATTAAAATAACAGTCAGCTGCTGAAGGGAAGAGTGGTATGAAGGGAAGAGTGGTAGTATAGAAACAGAAAATAGAGGAAAGTTGGAAGAGTCAAATAACAAATTTTTCTAGACTGGGAGACCATGGGACATGAGGTGGATTTGCAGAGCAGTCCCTCAGGCAACATTGGGGACCCAGTTGAGGGTCACCTGCACTGTGTTGTGCCATTTTCTTCCATTCTACCCTGCAGCCCATGGTGAAGAGTGGCAGCTGGGTAGTTGGATTAAGACAGTGTTGGCAAAAAGACTTGAGGATGAGAATGTCACAGAGGTCTTGGCAGGAGAGTGGTGGACGTACCTGGCTGTGTGGAATTAGCGGACTAGGGCAGGACCTGACAGACAGGGAGAACGTGTGCAGGTCAAGGGATGAGCAGCTACTCTAGCTCATGAAGTTTGTTTTAAATTTCAGTATCAAAGAGGATGAGAAGAAACGATACCATTTTCATTATATGGGGCTTCTGTCATATCACTGCTGGCACAGTGGCAGCTCACTCTCCAGCCAGGTAGACTGCCCTAGCAGGGAATGTGGCCCAGGGAAAGACCCTGGGTCTCTGGTTGTTACCTAGAACTGTAGACACAGCCCAGCACACATCAGCTGGTCATTGACTTTGGCAGTATGAGATCATTGTTAACCTTTTAGGTCGCAGTCATTAAGGTGCTGGAACAGATATCCAAGCATAGCATATTAAGAAGCTAATAAAAAGGGAATTTGGAGGTAAAAAGTGTAAACTACTCTTTTATGAAACAGACTTTTTCCCCCAGGTTTTCAGCTTAGCTATTGGTTTGTTAAATGTTTCCTTTTCTCTATTTGAGTATCTATGGCTTCAAATCTTGAGTGCAGTTTAAAAAATATTACCTTCAGCCCTTTATTATTTACTAAGGAAGTATTAGGTTCTTGTCAGTTCAGATTATTTATACAGATAGTGCCTCTCACCTGGGGAAACCTAAAATTGTATAATTGCAGGTGAAAAATTCATTGAGTGGGGGACTGATGTTGGTCATGTGGGAAAGTTTGAAGTACTCTCGGCGTGAGCTATTCAACTCACAGAACCCAAGAAACCCTAGGGCTTGTGGGAAGAGCAGGCTCCTTCCCTCCTGCCATGGTGGAAATAAGCTCTCTCCTCTCAGGGTAGGTTGAGGACTGTTAGAATTAAACCAACTGGCTGATCTTTGCTAAAGCTTCTCAATTTTTGAGACTTAATATTTCAGTTATGGTTCCATATCTAATACTTCCTAGAATAAGTAAGAACATAAATGATGAAATGACATTTCTGAAAATCAATCAGAATTTATTCTTTTTCATTCTTTTTCTAGATAGGGCTCAGCAAACTTTCTTTAAAGGGCTAAATAGTATTTAAGGCTTTGTGTGCCATGAACTATCTGCATTGCGTATTCCCTTTTTTCTTTTTTTCAGTCACTTAAAGATATAAAAATTATTCTGTGCTTACAAGTCATATAAAATAGGCCACAGAACAGATTTCCCCACAGCCTGTAGTTTGCCAACCCCTGATCTAGAAGCCAGAGTTTGAGTCTGATGCCCATTAACAGTAATGATAAAACAATCAAGGTTTTAACAAGTTGTACTGTCACCATTGTCAAAAGGATGTATTTTTAAGTGACATGTACAGAGTAAGGTAACTGTGGCTTAAGTGGCTTCTGTAACTTTACCCAGCCTGCTCACTCGGGTGATTTTGCAGGTGCAGTTTGAGCTGCTGGGATCCAGGGATTTCTCTGTGCTGTCTAGTTCAACTGGAATCTAAGCTCTGTGAGGAGAGCGCCTGTGTTGTTGGTCTTCACTGCTGTCTTCCCAGCAAGTAGAACGCTGCCTGGCACACAATGCTGTGGGCTGATGTCTCCTTTGTCTTGGGAGCATCCACTTTTAAAAACAGGCTTTCTGTAGCTCTGTTTTGCTCTCCTTCCAATTGTAACATTACGTGACACTGTTCTGAGGGCTTTTTGTAGGGCTCTACCACCCCGTGGAATCTTGTCTCACCCACCTTACAGATGAAAGGCCAAGACCATGCATCTAGTTAGGGGAGAGCCATCCTGTGTCACCTTTGGGCTTCCATCTCCAAACAGATTTGAAAGACTCTCTGCTTTTCACTTCTGTGTCTTTTCAAAACTGCGTCACCCTCTGGGGTATGAAAAGTTTTGTAATGTAGACATACCGATTTGTCAAAGGTACTGAGCTTGCCAAAACTGACGGAATACCGTACTTAAGATGGATGTATCTTGTACATAAATTATGCCTCAGTGAAGTTGAATTTTGAAAATATTCCAACCAGAGTTCATCAGTTGAAATAAATATATCTCTTTCATGGGGGTGTTAATAATGAGGAAAGCTATGCATATGTGGGGGCTGGAAGTATATGGGATGTCTTTGTACCTTCTCCTCAATTTTGGTGTATCTAAAACAACTCTTAAAAAAATAAAGTTTTTAAAACAATGGGGTGGGGGTGGAAATAATCAAAAAGACAAAAATGATTTGGAAAGCTTTCATTAGAGTAGTAGAGAAAAAAAGCTTTGTTAATCAGAAAAAGAGTACACCCTCTTCAGAAGAAATTGTTAAAGGCTATGTTTTCTGAGCTACTTGAAAAGCAAGTTATTTTACTTTGGTTTTCACCCCCAGGGAAAGGAAAGCCTCTTCAGCGCAAGGTGAAACCACCTAAGAAGCAAGAGGAAAAGGAGAAGAAGGGAAAGGGAAAGCCACAGGAAGATGAACTGAAGGACTCCTTGGCTGACGACGACAGCTCCTCCACCACCACAGAGACCTCCAACCCAGACACAGACCCTCTCCTCAAGGAGGTAGGACAGGGTCTTCCAGACAAGCCAGGGAAAGAAGTGTCTCCTGCAACAAGCAAGACACTTTCAGAGATCAGACTTTTTAATACAGATTGAACTTTTATATCTAGCATTTGCGCACATTATAAGTGTTAGTTCTCCATGTACACAGGCAGGCCTGAGAGTCACTCCCATGCAGAAAGCACTCACAGCTCTGGGGATGAATGTCTGCCTCTCCCCAGGGAAGACTATTTTAGTATCAAAGAGGATGAGAAGATACGATGCCATTTTATGTGGGGTTTCTCCTGTCATATCGCTGCTGGCACGTAGCAGCTCATTTCCCATCCAAGTAGACAGTCCTGGAGCGGGATATGGCCTGGGAAAAGACCCTAGGTTTTTGGTTGTTACACAGCCCAGCACAGCAGCTCACTGAGAAAAGTCCCTCACTCCTCACAGTCCTCAGCTCCAGAGTGGTCGCTAGCATCAGGAGTGTGTATTGCGAAATGCCCGGTGCTCAGCAGGTGTTAGCGAAATGGAGCATCGTGCGGATGTTGTGGATGTGTATAAGTTATAAGTGGTTATGCAGAAAAGTGAGGGTGTCACTCTATTCTGGCATTTTTATTTTTAGATAACTATTTCAAATGTAAAAATAAAAAGATAACTTTTTCAATATTATAGCCCAGAATTTCATTTTCAGTTTTAATCTAGTGACCTAAGGCACCACTTCTTAAAGCTATCCAACAGTGTCACCTGGTATATTAATTTTCATATAAAATTTACCTGTGTGTTATTTTTCTTGTCAGCTGCCGTCCTCCTGCTTCCTTCACTGTTGCTCTGGTGCTCAGAACACCCTCAGTGCCATTCCTAGCTGGCTTTGGAGTTCTTTACTTTAGTTCATTTTAACAGGTTCAGAGAATGCCATCTATTGATGTTTGAGTGGAATCCCAACAGTTTCATTTATGTGAATAAACATTTGGGAAGCATTTTCAATATAGGTTTCCTTCACAACTTGTCCTCTTTTTCTGTCTTTCCAGCTTTTTTTCTAACCACTGCCTCAGGGGCCCTCTCCCCAGCTGAGCCATCTAACACCATTCTCTCTGTGCCAAGTGGCATAATTCTTAACTCTCTGTTGTTTATCTCCTCCTCTTTCTCCCATCCCCTTCCCTGTCATGCTTCCTTACAGACACAGCTCAAAGCTCTAGCCTCCGTGCTTGCCACCTTCCGCCCTCAGATCTGTTTTTGTTCTTCTTCCTCAGCTCTCTTACTTAGCATTCCTGTGCTTTTATTTCTTCTTAGAAACTTTCACTAGTAAACAGATTTTTTTCTCTTATATACCTTTTCCAACCCTGTTCTACATTCACTCAGCAAATATGTATTGAGTGCCTTCATACTAGGTCTTCATACTAGTGCTTGGAGAACAACAGTCAACAAAAAAACTTTCTTCTTATGTTCTAAGAGTTCATGATTGCAAAGTTCTTGATGAGTCAAGCATTCAGGAAATATTTCTTGAGTAACTCAGAATAGTCTCAGAAAGTATGTGGGCAAGAGGGTGTTTTAGCCCTTTTTCTGGTTGTCTCTTAAGGGTAAAATAGATTGATTTGGTGTGAATATTAAAATCAGGCTGTCTTAATAATTGCAAATTGTGAAACTGTACACTGTTGGGTAGACTTTACCACGTGCTTGTAACCCCATACCCAGGTCAGCAGCTGTCCGTGGGTGTGGGACAGCTTCCCCCATCTCCCCTGTCAGTGCATCCTTAAATATAATGCTGCTCAAACTATTTGTAGTCAAGAACCAGGTTGTTGCTGTGGTGTTTTAATTTCTAATCTGTCATGTATGTGGTCCTACTGCCCATGATCGGCCTTACCCAATCTATATGAAGCATTCCAGGTGAGGTGAATAATACCTGAATGGATATATGCTGTGTTTGGGAGACAAAGACACTGATCTCATATTTGGATGCCAAATCACAGTTAAATTACTATAATAATACGTAAATATTTACCTGGTCATGGGCCAGAAATAGTAGCCAATGGACTAGTTGAATGGACAGCTTTAAGATGCAGCTTAGGTGTGGCCTTCTAGACCAGGCTTCACACTCAAGCCAGGTAAGGCTGCTCTTCTCTGCTCTAGTCATGGCCACGAAACAGTCTGTGTGAAGGTACTGTTGGTCTCTGACTGTCATGTTTGTCTCCCTCTTGCTTGACTTCACAGTCTTTGGGGGAAGAGACTAGGCCCTCTTGGTAACCTTATTGCCTGGAACCAAGTGGATGGCCAATAAATGTTGTTAAATAAGTGAGTGAGTAACTAAGTCCCCTCCCATTGATGGTGAATAACTGTCAGCTATTACACTCTTGACAGTGTCTTCTGTGAACACTTAGTACCGCCTGCGCTGTTTTCTTGCCCTGGATTTTCCTTGTACTCAGGATTAGAAACATTGCCAGAGTGTTTATTTTCTTGTAAATAAAAGCAAGATTTTGCAACCTGGTACTTTAACACTGCCAATTTACTGCAGCCACTGCCACCACCCCAGTCAGGATATGAATATAAATTAAAATGACATCCTTCATACCTTAGGCTTACCAAAAGGTGATTGTAATAAATCAAAGACTGAAAAATTGACAGAACCACAATAATTAGACTTGAAGAAAAATAACACTTTTGTACACATATGTGTGTATCTTTGGTTTTGTTTTGGTTTTGTGGTTTTTCTATCTCTACCTTAGAATAGAGCTATATCAATCATTTTTTATTAATCCTTCTCAGCAACTACATGTACATTTTTACAGGATACAGAAAAGCAAAAGGGAAAACAAGCCATGCCTGAAAAACATGAAAATGAAATGTCTCAAGTGAAGCAAAAAAGCAAAAAACTCTTAAATGTTAAGAAAGAAATCCCAACAGATGTGAAACCCAGGTGAGAAAAATGATGAGTACAGTTAAATATGGTGTATAAAAAAAGTTACTGTTGAAAACTAAGTAATGTTTTTATTCAGTTGGTTGGTTCTTAGGGGAATTTTTTGCATAAAAGCCTTGTACTGCATTACATTCCTCATGGTTTTTCCTAATGTCTAAGGTTCACTGTCATTGAATAAGGACATCCCTATGCTTCTGGTGTCAGACATGTAAAAGGCAGAGTTAACAACTTGTTGGTGAAAAGTTAAAAGGAAATTTTAGCTTGGTAATTCCTTCCCAGGAGGAAAGCCTTTTCACTTCTGCACAAAGATGACCTTGATGGTTTAGCCAAAGATAAAGCATAGCTTGTCTCAAAAGGAGTTCTAAATCTGCTCACTAACCCAGAGTTGAGTTGGAATCTGGATTTCTGTGCTGTAAAACATGGAAGAATTTGTTTTTACCTAAAAAATGCTAAGGATAGATAGGACCTATCTGACAGTGCTACCATAGCACAACTCCTTCCAGTCCCCTTGGAACGGAATTCTTATGGACTCCACAGGGAAGGTTTGCTGCTGGGTGTTTCCCCAAGTAAATCAATGGGTTGAACTATTGTATTAATAACTGTTTGCCTTATACTTTCATTAAATCTTTAATCTACACAATGAAGTAATTTTAGCTTTGGCATTATTCATTGTTCCCTTTCTAATTAATCATATAAAATCGCCATCAATATGAAAGCCATTATTTACCTTCTTGTGGCATCGGCCCAGGAAGTAAAAGGAAGTAGGTGTATAAATTAATGAAATAAGCATAGTTTGTCATCATTAGACTTGGCCTTAGATTTATGAAAGGTCTGTTCTTACTCTGATATTTGGGAATAATACTTGAGTTCTATAAATACCAGTAACTTAGAATCTATCCTTAGATTGTAAGGCTTAACTCAGGAAGGAGCAGTCTATTCTTAGAAGCAAAAGCTAAATTAGTGATTTCTATAATAAAATTTAACTTTGTCCCTGAACTTATGAAGGAACATAGCATTGGCAGTGATTAGTAATGGGGTATGTACACATAAAACTTATTCTTTTGTTCAAATTATTAGTTTGACCCATTCTCACCATTTGTTGAGAATTATCTGGTCCAGGTAGAAGAAATATCAAACACAGTTGACCTTCTCCTGTGATAACTCAACCGGAGGCACTTTTAGTGCTATTAGTGCTTTTAGGCTAATATTCTGACCCCCAGGACAGGAATAATACTTGTCCAGTGACTGGGAGTGATTCTCCGAAGCCTTCTTCAAACTTAGGTGATTGATCAGATTTTTATATAACTAATGAGGGTAAAAAAGTCTAAATTATGAAAAACTCTAAGTTTTGCATATGCAGGGATCTTGTCAGAATAATCATGCTATGACTTTTATCATAAATTTAAAAATCAAGTTTGTAAGAATTACCTTAGCAAAACCATCCCTTAGGTGACTGTCACCAAATCCACATTGTTATTGATACCTGAGGTTAGTACATAAGGCTTAGTATTTTTAAAACAAATAATACATGTTAACCCTGCCCCTCAGCTTTCTTCTACTAACTTCTGTTGTGTCGTGATTTTTTTTTTTTCCAATGTAGCCATTAGCAGATTTGGTCTTGAAAAGTTCCTAAGACTACACTTGAGTGCCACTAACATTGTAAGAATTTTCTGATAAAACAAAATCTAGAGTGGCTGGTTCTCTAACACCCAATTAGGAGACAATTAAAATGATAACTCATGTTCTCTTGACATGTAATTAAGAGACAAATCATTATCAGAAGACCATTTTAGTGTTGTGCTCTAAATTGTTGTTTGTAACTATGGAAATTTGTATGCAACCTAAGTCTTCTAATCTCCTTAATCTAACCTGTTTAAACTCAATGATCTTGTTTTGTTTACTTGATCGAAGCATTGAAAGTGAGAATTCCTGAGTACATCAAATATGGTCTTTTTCATAAAAATCAGAAGGTGGCCTTTCTGAATGACACCATTCCCTGTTACACTGAGTTATGATAGTAAAGGTCTTCCTTGCACTGTCATTCAGGTAAAATTGCTCCTATTTCCAACATTGGTGGTACCTAAAATTCCTGTCACCTAATAAAAAGTACTTTCAATGTACTGCTGTATGATTCTACATATTTGAAGGCCATATAGGCACATTTTCTAAAAAGAGCTATCATTAATAAGACATATTGTCGTTTTCTTTTGGAAGCATTATCTGATTAGGAATAAATTATTTTATGTATAGCTAAAAAGCCGATCTTCTAATAATAATAATAATATCTATGGACTTAACACATACTTAGCAAAAAATAGTCTTTAGAATTAGCATTATTGTTAGAATGTTATGTCATCTCTCAGCCAGAAGTCTCAAATATTTAACTGTTGAACTCATTCTCCTTTAAATGTGATAAGGCCAGAGTTTGCCTCAGATACAGTCTCTGCCTGTGAAACCTCATCTTAGCATCCTCCCAAGAGTTGACTCAAAAGAAATCACTTTTTGGGAGTATAGAACACGGGACCACAGTGACAGAGATCTGGCCTGTCCAATATTTCAGCTTCAACAATACAGAAGAAAGCCAGTAGGTCCTCAAAGACTATTTTTAGGCCAGAGGTGCAAGGGGTGTGTGAGAGTTAGACCTCAGACAATACAAGAACTTCTGCATCATCCATGATTTAGAATATCTGGATGGTTTTCTTTCTTTTTTTTTTTTTTTTTTGAAGGTGTTTTTTGGGGGGGGGTTGTTTTTTGTTTTTTTTGTTTTGTTTTGTTTTTTTTTTTGCACACAAGAACTAGGGTCTAGGCCAGAAGTGCAGGGGATGAGAGGATTCACCAGAGACAGAGTAGGGAGCAGAACAGGCGGATCTACTGAAATACACTGCTGAGGGGAGCAGCGGGTGAGACAGGAGAGATCTGCTGCACCATGTGGGTCAGCTCCCTGACAGGAAATAAAATTCATGCCACAGTAGTTGGCAATAACTTGATAGCACTGAGACTTTAACCCTTGCTTTACCAGGGAGGCCCTGTTTTCTATTTATTAAGTTTTTTTACATTTTTACACAATTTAAATGTAATAATCTAGGCAAAAAATTTTGATAAAATAATTGCACTCTAATAATCTGTTCAAATAACGTTACTCATTTCAGAGCTGTGGGTTTCACATTCTGTCAGAGTCCCCTCCCCCCCAGCACTGGAAAAGCCCAGTCTTGCCCTCAGCTCTCTGCCTCTCCTCTTTTCCAGACAGGTGCCTATATCCTTACTACATGAGCACAAATAAATCCTGGCATCTGAACTACTTTTCTCTGTTCCTCTTTTAGAAAGAATCACTTAAATTAAGAAGACTCTCATCCCCCCCTTTCTTTTAGAAGATTTAAAAACGGTTTCTTGGTAGAGATCATCTGGCTTAATTTAAGAAAGCAAAAACAAAATAGTTGTCTAGCACTTCTTAAAAACCAATTAATTTTATGGTGGCACAGAATTAAGCTTTGTATAAATAGCTCTAGCCTCCCACAATTATAAATGACTTACTTAAAAAATAACTCTCACCCACCCATCTCCACCACCAACACCAACACCACCATTTTCTGGGTGTCTATGTCATGGGAGCCTCTTATTTTCAAAAAAAGTGGAGTTTTTAAATAATCCTGTCAGTCATAAGTAGAAAGAGGACAGAAGATTTATAAAACTGTAGCATTAAGTCTCATCTATAAACCAGTGAATTTTTTCATGTTAATTTATTATCCTGCCTACAGTTCTATTCATTTGAGTTAACCAAAACCCGTTGGATTTTTGGTATCTCTATTACTAATTCCAAATATAATATCTATTTATTCTAGAAAATTTATGAAATACAGATAAAAGGAATGAAAAATCACCTTTGACATACTTACGTTTATAGTTTGTTAAATATTTATGTATTTATGAAGTCACACTTTATGTATTGTTCTATCATCTGATTACCATGGGTAGAGATGCATCTGGAAAATTTAAGTCATTCTGACCTTTGACATCTGGGGTGAATTCATAGTGTTGACTGTCCAACAACCTAGAAATTGACTGCCTTTTAAGGGTGAGAACTTGGAGTGGAGACAGAAGATCATGTAGTACCTAGAGAACCTGAAATATGGGGCCACAGGGAGACCAGAGTGGTGTGTTGGAGTCACTCACCTGCAGGTTGGGGACAGAAAGTACACTAAGGTAGAAAATGTCAGAAATACATTAATTTTATAACATCTCAGCCAGTAAACTGTCTAAGATTGTTTACAAAAAACAAGTTACAGCTCTGCCTTGTGCTGAGAGCACACAGCCGTTACCAGAGACACAGTGGAGATCACTGAAAGCTTGTGGCAGGACTCCTGTAGGGCCACTGGGCTCTCAGCTGTGTCCCAGCCTTCCCCAGAAATGCCCTTGGACCTTGTTAACTTAGCTCCTGCTGCAGACTGCTTCAGCCCATGACTTGATGTTGGTGGACATTAACAACCCATCATGCCTCCCATTTTGCCTTGGCTGACAGAGCCATTTAACACTTTTTGCTCCACTCACGTATTCACATATTCACGTGTTCATCCAGTCTCCGGTTTTTCACGCCACGGTGGATTTATTTGGAACTATTAGGAACTATTTCTTTGATCGTACTCAGTCTAGAAGCTTTAATCTCTATGCATTTAAAATTTCATTAAAATACATCCAGTAGTTCAGGAGCTGTGTGTGTTTTATTGAATGCTTATACCATTCATGCGGTGGCACAGAAAATAGCCAGCACAGAAAGTGTTATTTGTCCTGCTTACACATGTTTATTCTGTTATGCTCGCCTCTAAATCTTTTAGAAAGCAAGTAAATAAATAAAGAGTATATTTAAATTTTTGCTAGGATTAAACCTGAGTTCAAGAATAAAGACGAAAATTCATCTCACCCCATTCACCGTAGACTTCAGGCAGATAATGCACTCTACCCTGCTTCGGGCAGATCACTCCACTGCTACTCTCCAGTGACTCAGTGGGGTTTGTAAGTAACCTGGGAACTTAGCCCTGGCTCATTTCATAGTTTCTATGAAGACAAATGTGTTCAAGCTTTTGAATAGCAGAATCTCTGAAGTTTATAAGTCTGAGTCCTTTCTGAATCTTGGTATTCAAGACTCCCATTAATATTCTAAATGGTAGGAGAGACTCACACACAAAGTTACTTTGCACTTAGCAACCCCCAAATTGCAAGTTTGTGATAAAGTAAAGGCTTTATGAAATTATTTGAGGTAAGTGCTCTGACCCATCACATATTATTAAGTAATGGACCTCAGCTCATTGTCAGCACTCACAATAGCAAAGATAAACCTGCAAGTGCTGAGTGTCTCCTGAACAGTCTTTAAAATGTTTGAAATGCATCCATTTTTAAGTTGGGACTATGGGTAGATAATGCCTCAGGAAGCTAAATTAGTGAAATATGCAATTGTAACCAATCACTTTTACTCTCTCTCTAAAAAACAAGGGGATAAATTTGAATTGTCCATCCTTGATTGTCTTTCAGTTCTTTAGAGCTAACATATACTTCCCCACTGGAAAGTAAACAACGTAGAAATCTCCCAACCAAGATTCCTCTTCCAACTGCATTGACAAGTGGATCCAAATCACGAAATTCCCAGAAAACAAAAGGTATTTTCATTTTGATCGTAGAGATACTTCCATAGCTCATTCTATTAATAGTCATATAAAAGACTAGTCATATAAGAGACTGGTCATATAAAAGACTAGTCATATAAAAGACTAGGGTTGTATTCTCATCCTTATTAAAAGGGTCACTGCAATAGACATGAAAGAATTGTCCTCCTGTAATAACTTTTTTTTCTGACTTTTGTGCAGGTACAAATAAATTAGTGGATAGTAGGCCACCTGCCCTGGCAAAATTTCTACCAAATAGTCAAGAACTAGGTAACACCAGTAGCTCAGAAGGTGAAAAAGACTCTCCACCTCCGGAATGGGATTCTGTGCCAGTTCACAAACCCAGCAGCTGTAAGTATGATGATTAGAAATCACAGTGCATTAAAGATATAAATAATAATAAAAAAATTTTTAAAAAAAGAAATCACAGTGCTCTGCTCACCCCCATGCTGGAGTGGGGACTCCAGCATGAAAACTCTGCAGGGTTGTATTGCTCTAACAGGAAATGCAGTAGCTGTGGTTTGATGTCCCAGCCAACAAAAGACCATTGTTAAATAGTCTGCAGGTGTTAAACTCTTAGAGTTTAATTGGTCATAGTGGGTGTATTTATACCCAAGAAATCAGCAGAAGATTCACATCTGAACTTTTTCCCAGAGGGCTGGATACAGACACCTCTGCCCAGTGCAAAAAGTAGCAAGTTCTGTTTGGAGTGATGCTCATCCAAAGAATTATTTTTTTATGAACAAATTAATTCAGTAGTCCTTTACCTGACTAGTTCCTTACATATCTGCAGTGTAATGGTTTTTTATAAAAATTCAGTTTACTCTCAATTTTACCAGCATCTTTTACATAGTCAATGTGAAAGTGCCATTATTTTTCTCACTAGCTTCATGACCTTGTTTCTCAGATTTGCCTGTACTAAATCATGGCAATAGCACAGTCTACTAATTTAAGATAGAGACATCACCCTCTATATACTTAGGGCCTGGAACAGAAGACCATGGAGACAAACAGAAGGAAGAGACGAAGTATAAGAACTGCTGTTAAGAGAGGTCCAGCCTTGGGACTGATTTGTCTATATTCACTGCGGTATTAGAGAAAACTCACATTTGGCCTGTTTGTACCAAAGGGAAAATCAGGGTTCAACAACAAGATTGTTTGAGGTGAAGGGGATTTAAATGATGAGTGGTGATTGTAAGTAAGTTGAATGAAGGCAAAGAACTTAGAAATTCAGGTGAGGTGTACATTAAACAAGGCGCCTTCTGTATTTTCACCTTTATAAATGCAAACTAGAAAGAGAAGCTTTCTGTGTTAAAAAAAAAAAAAAAAGAAAAACCTTTAGCCTCTATTTGCTATGAGACTTTCTGGTACCTTTTAGTACTACTTTTTGCCTGGGATGAGATGTGATCTCAGATCACTCCTTCAAGAAGTCTTTAGTGAGTCCCTATGCCCAGACTGAAGATTCGTCCTGAGGTTTTGGCTCGCCGTTGGTCCTTGGCTAATTACTTGTGATTTGAACAGCTTGCCATTAAGCAGGTGCCACTACCAAAGGAAACGGCATTATACCACTCTAGACCAGTCAGGCAACCTGTGTGTAAAGATCTCTTCATCCCAAGAAGCTCCCCTCATTGTGTGGAGCCACACCCCTTAAGAGGTGATGAGAAAATTCTCCTCCTTTCTCCTGAGAAAATTTCATAATTCAAAAAGATAAATACAAAAGTTTATTAAAACGCAATGCAAACACAAGGCCACAGAGGAGAAACTTATTAATATTTGAATCAAAAACGCCTCTGGTTGCACATGCCTTGTGCTATTTTTTGACTTCCTCCTTCCCTTCACCCATTTTCTTTTCCTACTTAAAGCATTTTTCCACAAGGTGCTTTTCTAGCTTTTCTTAACCTTCCCCATTTTATTCCATCAATTTTTTCAATGAAATACGTTCTGCTGAAAGGAAAACCGCCTGCAGGAGCAGTATCTGCCCCAAGAACAGCACCTTGGGTGCACAAGGACACACAAGGCAGAGCAAATGTGGGCGACTCATGAGTGTACAGACCACTCTGGGGGGAAGGGACAGCAGTCAGAGAAGGTGGCAGGCAAGGGGTGCTAGGGAAGAGTCAGGACAAATAGTGACCCAGCAGTGTCAGATGTGTACATTGTACTTTGGGGGCTTCCAGGACGGGCAGAGGAGGGGAGAGATTTGAGGAGGCCTCCTACAGAAGATGACAACACTAGAGATGCTCCCTGAGCACAGTATCAGATCAGCAGAGCAGACAAGGATAGTGATTGAGGTGCCAGCACCCAGGAAGATTAGAGAGAATTCCTGGGTTGGTACAAGGTGGCACTGAGGATGGCTAATGGATAGCTGGGGTTTCAAAGAGAAGAGTGCTTTGCCTGGCAGCTCCAAAACTCAGGACTTAACACAGCCAAGGAACATGTAACCTTGTCTAGGTCCTGAGCTCTGGGGGTTTGAGGAGAAGCAGCTGATGCTGGGGAGAATGGCGGAGGAAGAAGAATCACTCTGCAGAAGAGCCTTCAGTTCTGGAAGTAATGGTACCAGAATCCTCACAGGAAGGGGGAACAGAGCAGACCCTCCTTCATTGTAGACAGAGCTTGCATAGGCCATGAAAGGCCAGCCAGGAGAGCCCAGGAAATGCACCAGTCTGAGCGGGGGTGAGAAACCAGGGGCATGACAGGGCTGGGCAGTTGTACCAGGATAATTGGGCATCCTCACAGACTGCAGCCCACGGAGACTGAACTCGCAGAGGCCATAGTCCTCTCCTTTGTATCACAGTATCTGGAGCAGGCTGAGATACGCACAACAAATATGCACCAGTGAACTATTTCTGATAAAATTTAGTGAGCTCAGAATCAATTTGATTAAAGTGGCATTTTTTTCTGTTTTTAATTTTTAAAGCAGCTGTGTAAACATTACCCTACAGGGCAGCACTGATCTGTTAGGTGCTTGTACTCGTAAAACAGGGACTGGGAGCAGCACCACACCAGGCGTGCCAGCTAAGGGCAGGGGTGTCACAGTGGAACTAGAGGGTGTTTCACCCAGGCTCTGTACCTGCCACAGGTGGGAACCTGTGTGAAAGCTGGTCCCAAGCAGTGACTTCCCGCCCCGCTCCTGAAGGACATGAAAAAAGCTCCTCCCAGCTGAGGTGGTAGAAGGGAGGGGAATCAAGCCCATCCTTGAGGGTCCTGCAGAATGCAGCAGAGAGCTGGGTCACATGGGTGATTCTGAGAAAGCCCCTCATAAAAGATGCAGCTTCCCTCTTATCCTTTCAAACCCTTCAAAAGAACACACATAGAAGCTTCTGATTTTCTTGGTAGTAGTACTCAAGTTCTGCGAAATTATCAGCACATCAAAAGGAACTGATTTCAAAGAGTAGGAAATCAAAATATCCTATTAATGACACCTTTTATTTTTTATTTCCAGCTACTGATAGTCTTTATAAACTTTCTCTGCAAACCCTCAACGCAGACATTTTCTTAAAACAACGCCAGACCTCACCGACACCCGCCTCTCCATCTCCCCCTGCTGCGCCTTGCCCGTTCTCATCCCGGAGCAGCTACAGCAGTATCGTCAACAGCCCTTCCGGCAGGTAGGCTCGCTCGCCACTTCCTGTTCGCAAATAAGGAAGTTCTCCAGAGCGCCGATGCTCACTCGCGAAGGGGAAGCACTCAGTGCGCAGACTGCTGCCCTGGCTCCCTTCACTCCTGCCACTTACTCTCTGCCCTTTCCCTGAGGTCACTCGCCTGCTGTCCCACTTGTGCCTGATCCAGCAGTGCCCCGTGCCCAGCCACGAGTCCATCTTCTATGGACTGGAAATGCATGTTTAGCTTATGATGACTATGCCCTAATCCAAGAGGCAGTAAGCCTACTAGACAGTAAATGAAGCTTTTGCAGGTGTCCTGTGAGTTGAGGAAATGGGTTTTCACCCTTTGGCGTTTAGCTTAGCAGTTAACAGGGTAGGATCTGGATCAAGGCTGCCACAACTGCATGGTGCCACGGTGGGTGCCATGGGCATGGGTTGGCAGCCTCCTGACAGGCGCCTCTGCTGGCATTCCTCGCTGGAGGCACCAAGCCACCCTTGTGTTCATTGCTTTAGTGGCACAGCAAACTCGATGGTAGCTGTGACCATATGTCGAGTTCCATGTGTGCCAGCACCGTCTCAGCTCCACACAGGTCTGGCCGCGTTTCATCCCCCGCCAGCACCAGTTAGGGGCTCTCACCTCCCTGCCTTCACTTGGGAGAACACCAGGCCAAACCCACAGCACACCTGCTGGCCTTTAACTATTGTCAAAAGAGGTAGTAACCGCTGAGATGGGGGAGACTCTCCTGCTCGGGGCCCCCACCACAATAAGGCCCCATCCTTACCCTGTCTTGATGGGGATGGAGACTTTCCAAGAACTGGATCCAGATCCATCACACATGGGACCCTGCCAGTGTGTCCATGTCCTGTTCCCTGTCCTTATGGCTCCCTCTCTAGCGTTAGTCTCTGAAGTGACGTTGCAGCCTATTCAAGTTGCCAAATTGGGGTCCCCTTCTCTTGACTCTTTCATAGTGACCTTGTGTTTCCTTACCTTTCCCCCAAGCTCCCTTACATTCCATCTGACTAGAGAGTCTAGGTCCCAGAGCGTTTACAGGACACTCGGCTGTGCTCTCTTAGTTGCCCTGGGCTGTTCCAGGTCCAGTGAAGGCCCTGCAGGACCCTCCCCAACACCCCAGAGACAAGTGCCCCTGACAGGCCTCCACGGTGGTCAGTGCTGACGAGGAGTGTGTTCTCCCTTTGCTTGTTCCTTCAAGTGATCCTAAAACAAAGCAGCCAAATGGAAGCAAACACAAATTGACAAAAGCAGCTTCGCTCCCTGGCAAGAACGGCAACCCCACTTTTGCTGCAGTAACGGCTGGGTATGACAAGAGCCCAGGTGAGTAGCTTGGCATCAGAAGGCCTGTCACACCTGAGCGTCAGGCATGGTGGAATTTCCTTTGGCCTGATTTGCCTTTGATTGATTCAGTCCATTGTTACAGGTGGGAATGGCTTTGCTAAAGTTTCTTCAAGCAAAACAGATTTTTCCAGCAGCCTTGGCATTTCACACACTCCTGTTGACAGCGATGGCTCAGACAGGTACCGTAAACCTTCCTTAACCAACAGAAAGATAGAAAGGATTTTTGAGTCAGGTTAGCACCGTCTGTCCATAGATATGTTTTAATGCATTTTTTCCCTAGATGACAAGTAGGCATTTGTCAGAAGTGGTCAAGGACCTCAAAAAATCTGGTCTGTTGCGTGGAAGCAGCAAACCCGGTTGCTGTGCTTCCCCGGGTTCCTTCCGGAGGGAAGGAGATGCACCAGGAGACATATGCCGCGTTTTCACGTGTTCTCATCCTTCTCTGTTACCATGGTCTGTTGTGAGGAAGAATGTGACCTGATGACTAGAAATAGAATAAAAATGTTCTTGAAAGGAAGGACAATATATTGTAAATTACTGAACATGCCACTTTCTTAACCCAGATTAACTCAGTGGGCATGTGGCATGCATTGATTACCTCCGTTCACTTTCCCAGACAAATAATATTAACAATAATAAGACTGTCAGTAAGTAAAGGCCCAATTTTATCTATCTTACACTAAAAGGAAATGAATCCTGCATTTAAAGGTTTTTTAAATAAATAGTCCATTACCGAAAAGTAAACATGAGGGGAAAAAAACATGTGTTTTCTGCAAAACACTGGTTTATTTAAATCAGACGGCAGGAGCTTCAAGAGCCTCTGTGCTGACCCCCTCTGTGATGGAAAAGCTGGTTTTCAGTTCTCTGTCCCTCTGTCCCTCTGAGTTCCCCCATTGGAAGCAGCATCTCCCGTTTGTGAAGCTACACGAATGGATCCGTTTCCACTAACCATTGTACATTTTTGTGTGTTGCATTTTCCTCTTGTAATATTCAGCTCGGGTTTGTGGAGCCCTGTCAGCAACCCCAGCAGCCCCGACTTCACACCCCTCAATTCATTCTCGGCCTTTGGAAATTCTTTTAACCTAACTGGCGGTGAGTGTTTAACACT
Organism: Scalopus aquaticus; assembly: GCA_004024925.1. Lineage (NCBI taxonomy): Eukaryota > Metazoa > Chordata > Mammalia > Eulipotyphla > Talpidae > Scalopus > Scalopus aquaticus. The sequence goes on along the minus strand of PVIJ01004914.1, from coordinate 64,268 downwards.
AGACCTGTAACTATTAAGCCTGAGGATGAAGGAGGAGGAAAGAGGAGGCCTCACTTTGTGGAGAAAGTGCTGAAATACAAAGGGAAGCATGACAGTCATTTAGTGACTATTTTATTTCTTTTTCCCTGTAGTCTGGCACTAATAGATGTAAGATTCATGGGCTGACTTGAGGGAAGAAGGTCTGTTTTGCTCTCTCTCGGATGCTTGGGTGTCTTAGCCCCTGACAGTGCACTGACAGGCACAGAGCCTGGCACGGCTGTCATGTGGAAAGGCCCAGCAGCAGGTTCTCGAAGGGCCTCTTCTCCATCTTCTCCCCTCACAACACCCTTCCCCCCAAGCCAGAGGTGCAGTGGGACAGCCTGGTTGCTGTGTGAGTTCCCAGCACTTACTAAAAGTTTAAGGAAGGCTTCTGTGTTTGAAATATGGCTCCTGGCTGTGCTGGGGCTCCTCAGTTTCTTTGCTATCCAGAATTAGAGGCAGAAATGTGAACTTTTCATTAACTATAATCATAATGTTAAAGTTGGGGGATGTTTGCATTCGATGTCATCCAGTGATAGGTATGGACCAGCTATCCAAATCATGTGCTGTGTGCTTGAGTTTTGACGAATGGTCCCCTCAGTCCACCAGGAGTGTGGTTGGAGCTGATGAAGTGGGTGTGAAGGTTCCAAATAAACCGTGGTAGGATTTGAGTGAGTGCCTCACCTTATCCTAGGTGAGTATGGTAAAATAAAATACAGACTTGATGATTGCTTCCTCATTTTCAGAAGTTTTCAGTAAACTCGGGTTACCGCGATCATGCAATCAGGCCTCACAGAGGAGCTGGAACGAGTTTAGTAGTGGCCCTTCATACCTTTGGGACTCCCCAGTGACGGACCCCAGCCCTTCCTGGCCAGCCAGTTCCAGTTCCCCAACCCACACAGCCACAGTGAGTATCCGAGGCCTGGGCCTTGCCCACTCACCACTGGTCATTATTGCATCACTGTCACTTGAATGGCACTGAAACAGTTAACAAACAATACATGACAGTCTGGGAGAGGTGGATTAGTCATTTTATTATCTCTATTACTGGGCCTTCATGTTTTGCCAAAATGGCTCAATATTCTTCAGAGCCATTAGAGTTGAAGGATTATGGGGAGAACAACTGAGCAGCCTTGGGGTTGGTCTCTGAATCCTCTCCTCGTAGTCAACCTGTTCCTCACCCGTACATCAGACCACAGGTGTGGTCTACCATGGTTCTACCATGACCAGAGCCAGATGGTGAGTTTGGCCTTTATCATCACATAATGCAGAGTCCCAGAAGCAGGCTGCTAGGAGCTGAGTTTTATTTCTGAGCTTGAACTTTATTATGTGCATTTGCTTTTTGTTTGTTTTTTATTTTTTTTAAGGATTTATTTATTTATGCATGCAAGCTGGGGTGTAGGCCAGAGGTGTGGGGGTGGTGAGAGGATTCACCAAAGACAGAATGGGGAGCAGAACAGGCGGATTAACTGAAATACACTGCTGAGGGGAGCAGCAGGCAAGGCAGGAGAGGTCTGCTGCACCATGTGGGAAGTTCCCTGGCCGGGGATCGAACTCGTACTGCAGTGGCTCTGGATAGCTTCACAGTGCTGTGCTTAACCCGTTGCACCACCAGGGCAGGGAGACCCTGCATTTGCTTTTTGGGTGATGTTTTCTGCAAAGCTCATATTCTCAAAAAAGTATTCTTTTTTTAACTGGGGAAACATTTTGTTTATAACATTATGTAAGTTTAAGGTGTACAATATTAAAATTCAACATCTGTGTATATAGCCTGATCTCCACCAGATTTCCAGTTTCTATCTAACACCATGCAGTTGACCCCCTTTTCATCATTCCCGACCCCCTTTCCTTCTGGTAACCACCAGTCTGTGCTCTGTATCTGAGTTTGTTTTTGTTTTGTTTCATTTTTAGATTCCACTATAAGAATATTTTTATATTCTTACTGTTGTAGCTTCCCACTCCCCGCCCTCCTCATCTTTGCAAAACAGACTCAAGCAGGGCAGGCTCATACCACTTGCTTCTTTCAGATCTTTCTTGCGGACTGAAAGTATGCAATATTTACCTTTCTCCATCTTATGTCATGTTCCTTCTATACCTGTTTTGCAAACGTTTTTGTCATGAATGGATGTAAAATTTTATCAGATGCTTTTCCTGTGTCTATTGAGATCATCGTATGCTCACATTGCTTGCATTCCTTTATCCCTGCAGGAAATCCCACTTTTCATGATGTATGGCCCTTTTGATGTACTGGTGAATTCAGTACACTGACATTTTGTTGAAGATTTTGGCATTTACGTTCATCTTTAATATCAGTCTGTTTCTTTTCTGTGATGAATTTGTCTGGTTTTAGTATCAGGGTCTAAATCTTAAAATACGTTAGGAAACATTCCCTCCTCTTCAATATTTGGAAAAGTTGGAGAAGGCTAGATACTAAATCTTAGAATGTGTGACAGAATCACCAGTGAAGCTATTGGGGCCTGGACTTTTGTTTGGGGGGAATGTTTTGATTACCATTTCTCCTTATCAGTGAATGACCTGTTCAGAAAATCTATTTTATTCCTTATGCATTCTTAGTAGGTTGTATGATTCTAGGACTTCATCCCTGTCTTCTAGGTTGTGCAATTTGCTGGCATACAGTTGTCCATAGTAGTCGTGTGATCTTTTATATTTCTGTGGTATCAGTTATAACTTCATTATTATTATTTCTTTCGATATTGTCCCAGAGGTCTCTTGAAGTATCTTCATTTATTTTCATTCTTTTTTCATTTTGCTGCGCTGTCCGGGTGAATTCTGATTGCCATCTTGCTCACTTACCCACTCTTCTGCCTCATCCAAGCTGCTGTTGAACTCCGTTAGTGTATTTTTCAGCTCCTATTTTATTTTTCAGCTCTGTGACTTCTGTTTGGTAGTTTCTGATGTTTTCTCTCTCTTTGTTGAAGTTCTTGCTATGTTCGTCCATTCTTCTGCACAGTTCAGTGAGCATCCTTCTAACCATTACTTTCAGGTCTTCAGGTAGATAGCATCTCTCTTTTCTTTAAGATCTTTTTCTGGGATTTTGTCTCGTTCATTTGTTTGGAACATACTCCTCTCACTCCTTATTTCAAAGGAAACTTGCCCACCTAAGCTATGGATTTGTTGAGTCCATGGGAGGAGGTAAGTTTGGGTTATTCCTATATAGCCAACTTGAACCTCTCCCTAAAAGTATCTCCAAGAAGAATAATTAGAAGTTTTAGCTTTCACAAAATCATGAGAGAAAAATAAGACCCTACTATGGTTACTCCTTCATTCTTGGGAAAGCTAAATTAGACAAGCAGGGTTTAATGGTAGATATTTTAACTTCATAGATTTTAAAGTTTATCTTCACTTGTTATGATTCTGACTTCAGTCTTAGAAGCATCATAACCATTCTTTAAAACAGGGCTCAGTTAGGCTTTTCAGGCCATGTCTGTTTCGGTTCCAAATGTTCAGCTCTGCCGTAATATTACGTAAGAAGCCACAGACAATATGTAAACAAATGGGTGTGGGTGTGTTCCAGTAAAACTTACTTGCAAACACAAGCAGGACCAGATTTGACCCACTGATGATAGCTTTTGTTTCTTCTTTAGAATTCATCAGAACCATCTGCTCAGACTCTGGGATGGCTCTATGTATAAAACATTTGCTTTAAAATAAATTAAGTAAAAGGAATCTGTGGCCTAGCCTGCACTTTTAGCACAACCTTTACCACGTCATTAACTGCCTGTCAGTCCTAATGCTCCATGTTGTACATTTTCTGTTTTGTCAGTCAATTCTTGGCAATACCAGCGGCTTGTGGTCCACCACTCCATTCAGCAACTCAATCTGGTCCAGCAACCTCAGCAGCGCCCTTCCTTTCACCGCTCCAGCAAACACGCTGACAGGGATCGGCCTCATGGGCACAGAAAACAGCTCTGCTCCTCATGCGCCTTCCGCCTCCAGTCCAGCTGATGATTTGGGGCAACCGTACAACCCGTGGCGGATATGGAGCCCAACAATCGGAAGAAGAAGCTCTGACCCTTGGTCTAATTCACACTTCCCTCATGAAAATTGAAAATTAGGCAAAAAGAAAAAAAAAGTGGGGTTCCCTCATCTAGATCATGATATGCCAGTTTTTGAAACATCTTTTTAAGGCTCTTATTGTTGTAGCTTCCCACTCCCCGCCCTCCTCATCTTTGCAAAACAGACTCAAGCAGGTTAGGCTTATACCACTTGCTTCTTTCAGATCTTTCTTGCAATTATGATAATACGAGATTTGCTGTTGTGCTTTTAGAGAAAAGTCTGGATTCAGCCACAAGCTCTAATAAGACCTGTACATCTGAAAACCTTAACTGTTATCAAGTGTCCACCACCTGACTTCTTCCATTCTTTATTTATCTGTATGAACACAAATTTGACATTACAGCTAAGGAAATAATTTGAGTGATTCAAAAGTCCTGGCATGTGACAATTTTATTAAATTACCAAGTTTGGCTTTTAATAATTTCACAATATTACACGCCAAGATCTAATTTTAAAATGTATGAGGACTTTGTGCTGAAAAATACAGAGTATTTTTTTAAAATAAGGCTGTCTTCGTTTAAAAACAGATTACAGAAATGTAAGTCAACTTTAAGAACAGTGATGAATGTAAAAACATTCAGTTGAGACCACATGCATTTTCTGTGCTGTTTGTACTTGAGGTATGTAACATTTGTATACCTGAATTTATTTTAAAGATAAACTGAAATGCACATAGTCAAGTCTTGAGATACAAGATTGAGTGTGTATTTCTTAAAAATACAACTTTGTGTTGTACTTTGAAATAAATGATGCTTTTTTCAAAAGCCTCGAATTGTCATGTTTCTCTTTTTTACATGCAAGCTGCATTTATTTGGGTTCTCTCACACTGAAGTCAGCCATTCTGTCCTTGCCTTATTCTATGGACTTGACAGGTAAAAGTGGTATTTGATTAATCATCATTGGAACCCCCTGTAGTTTAATTTTTTTATGTTTTTCCAAGGTGATCACAGGTTCTTGATGGGAAAAAATTCACACATCTGAAATTTATTTTTCCTTTTAAGTGGAAATAAGTTGACCTTTTTCCAACCTTAAAACTCCTCCTACTCCAAACGCCATCTGCGGAAACTGCGCAGATGCCGGGCCAGCGCAGAATGCCGCCACACAGTGACTTGGTTTCTCTCTCAGGAAGCCGTTTGGGCTCCAACTAGCTGCTCTCATCCTCCTGTTTCCAATCTGTTTTAAAGCCAGCTTTGGACACAGCCTTTGGCTGGGTAACCAGGAAACACTATACATAAATGTTCTGTTCCAGGACAGTTACATCGTGAAGAAATCCTACAAGCCCCATGAAGGCCAAATGGGTTGGTTGAACCAATGGAGTAGCGCCCTTTTCCCTGCTGTACACTCATCACCTTTCCCACCTGTATTTTGACCCTCAGGGACACCAGATTCCTGCACAGTCAGAGCAGGTGCCCTGGACACATGGCAGGTCTGGACCTCATACAGTGTCCTAAGCAGGTGGGTGCGCTTGCGAAGCCAGGACATATCGAAGCCCTGGGATTTGCTTTCTACACCAAAGCCAAAAATAAGGTGTTGCAAAGCTATGTGAACAGATGAACTTCATGTAAACCCTCATTTACAAAGGAGAGGTTTTGTTGACATGTACCTTCAATAAGGGCATCTCAGGAGCCCTAAACATGCTCCTGAGACACCGTAAGCTCTAATGGGGTAATGTTGGAGGTCTTGCCAATGTTATCTCCAAAATGTGACCTCCCTGTGAACAAAATGACCCCGATGGAATGTAGAGGTGAAGGGCGGGAACCACAGTCTTGACGACCCCTCAGCGGCCTCCGAATGGACTTCCTGCAAAGGCCTCCTGCCAGGGAGTACCATTCTGGTAACTAGAGGGCTGGAAATTAGAGGGCAACAGACCTAAAGCAAAAGTGAGCAAACAAAAATGATTTGTTTTCCTACCTGGGGAATCCCCACCTCTCTAATAGCAGAGACTCATTCTTCTGGTTCTTTTATTAAGAAGCATTAAAAAGCTTTACCTCTAACCCAGAAGCTTCGCTGGCCCTATCTTCCACAATCCCTGGAAAAACAACTAACAAAAATTTAAAAAGTAAAGCCTCTCAGAAACCGTTGAAATTTTTTTACTTGAAAGATTGGCATTAGTGTTCATAAGCTCTACCACCTGGGCCCACGTGCCACCCACCTGTGAGTAGCATACCACGTGTTTTGCAACTTCACTGCAACCTTTGATTCTACATGATTACAGACATTTCCAGCTTTGTCTCAAATACCAATAGGGTCTAAAAGCCCCACCTCCACATGCTCTATGGCTTCTATACAAAAGCGCACAAAGATGGAGATTTATCCCTGTTATACTATTGGCCCCATACAATGCACTGCTTATTGGCCATCAGGGTTATAACTGCACCCTGAGTTTCTTGATGCCTGCGTGGCCCCTCCCCAACACACCTCTGGGTCCACAGTAGGTGCTAGGCTGTGTCTGCCTCAGGCCCTGTATGTCAGCACACCCTGCAGCAGGCCCAGGGTTAGTAAGTATCTTCGAGGGACTAGGTTTGGATAGGCACCCACTGTAGCCTTGCCAGATCCCCTTTTTTTCAGGAGCGGGAAGACTGTACCAGATGTCTATGCTTAAAACCCCCCACCTCCTTTTCCAGTTAGTCAGTGTGAGATTGCAAGAGTTAACGGACCCAGTATCCTTCAGTAACATTATTTTGCTCCGAGTCACCCTCCCACTGCTCCTGAACATGGCTCACACTCAAGGCATACCCTTGCAGCTATCACTAGAAACTTGTGTAGACCCGAGGCCTCCACAGTGGCGCACCATTCACCCGGAACCCCAGCTCCAACAAGGCTTGTGGCAGCTAAGAAGGAACCACAGCTACCATCCCCTTATCTGTGCCCCTTAACTGTGCCTTTGTGGAAAATGCCCCCAAACTTCATCCCCACTCCTCGCTTCCGCCCCTAAGGCGCATCTACCGCGCATGCTCTTCGAGCGTGCCCTCCCCTTTTGAACTAAGGAAGTGTACACGCACTATGAGCAATGCTTCTCGACAAATGCACTCCCAAGCGAAACCATCAGACACATTAGTCAGACATAAAAAGAGCAAATGAAATCGGGGTCTGTGTATTCTCATGTGAATTCTCCTCCTGGGAAGGAGAGGGGAGGCTGGAATCTGCGGAAATGTTACATGAAGCAGTTTGTAGAAAATATAATTTGGTCTTATGTTGCTATGAAACTATGTTTTATAAAGTCAGAATCAAGTTTTTCTTTTGGAAAGGGCGTACCTTGGAGAGTGTACACTGGGTAAACTTTCCATAGAAAGCTTTCCAAGGTACCCTGTGTACCTTGGAGAGTGTACACTGGATAAGCTTTCCATAGGGAGCTTCCTTAGGAGGACATCCCACTAGAGAGAGGAAACCGGCTAACCCGCAGTGTGTCTCTGTGCCATACAGCACAGTGGCCACAAGGGGTCAGTCTCGTATAACCATCGTGAGAAAAAAGCCCCTGCACGTTTGCGTCACAGACGAAACTACCCGCTAGCTCACCCAACAGCCCACCCCCAGGGCGGAAACTATAACTGAATTTTCACGACCACAGTCTTGTTTTCTTAGTTCTACACCTCTTTCCTCGCCTGAGGAAAATCAGAACAGAAATTTGTGATGGAAGAAGAAAGGCAATGACTTTTTTTTGATTGAGCCTCTTCTTGATCAAATAAAACCTGCTTCAAACTTGCCAAAACCAAAATAAATAAATAAATTTACCAAAACCAGCAGTCTCTGACTGTTCATTACAAATGCTGTACCAACACTTCAAGTATAAGGAGCTGCCCTGCACCCCATGACTCAGTGAGGATTAGACCCACTGTCACTCTCATAAACAAATATTCCTCACAGCATTGCCCTGCACCAAGAAACTATCAAAAGGTAAAGACCTGCCACCCAGAGTAGATCCTTTCACCATGTAGATGTGGAGAATCCAGGAAAATCCCCATGCCTGTCGCTTTACCAGCCGCTCCTTACAGATCAGTAACAGGCCACCCACCAATTTGGACATTTTCCCTCGATGTTTTCCATACCTGGGCTTTAAAATCTAGGACCTTGGTTTCAAGGTCCACTGCAAGGACTGATAAATAATTGTGTGCACAACAGTCGGCAGAGAGGACCTGTCCAGAGTCTTTGCTGACGCCATCGCAGCAAAGTCGTCCAAGAATGGAAGGGCAAAAAGTGAGCCTGCTGCCAGCAGCCTGGCGCGGCAGGTGTCTATGCTGTGTCCTTTTCCCTTCTTGAGGTAAAATTCACCATTTTACCCACTTAAAGTGTGTACAAATTTTTGCGTATATTCACAATGTTATGCAACCATCACCACAATGTAATTCCAGAACATTTTATCACCACCCCTCCCCCCAAATTAATCAAAACCCGTTTTCAGTCACTACCCGCAGCCCCTGCTACACTCACGTGCTCTCTGTCTCAGGCTCTGCCTATACTTAATACCGCCTAAAAAGAATTTGTAACCTATCACTGCCTCGTTCTTCTTGACAGCTGAGTAATACTCCATTGCATGGATAGACCAATTTTATTCATTCATCCGTGGATGGATATTTGAGTTGTTCCCACTTTTGGGTCATTATAAGTAATGTTGCTGTGTAAATATTCATGTAAAGGTTTTTGTGTGAACATGTTTTCAATTCTCTTGGGTAAAACCAGGAGTGTAACAGCTGGGTCACATGGTACACATATGTTTAACTTTTTAAGGAGATGACACACTGTTTTACCTTTTGTTTACATAACTGTGTTTTGGGGAATACAGCTCCACACTTTCATGATCACACTTCTCTCGGCCCCCAAAGCTCCAGTGCCAGCACCACGTGACTCCACCCTGCCTCCTTCCCCCTTTCCTTTGGTAGCCACCATACTTCTCACAGTATCTAAGAGTTATTTGTATTGTGTTTTGCCAGTTTGTTTTCTCTGATTTGTTATATTCCACAAATGAGTGAAACCGCTGGACAATGATCTTTCACTTTCTGACTTACTTCGCTGACCATAATCACCTCTAGGTGCATCCATGTTGTTACACAGTGTGGCTTCACTTTTGCATTGAATATATACCACAATCTCTTTAGCCACTGATTCCCTATCTGGAATCACTCTCAAGGAACAAACCAGAGTCTGCCATAAGTTCCCCATGGCTCAACTGAAAACCTCTCACTTACTAACAGCCTAGCTTATCTGGCTCAGTGAATAAGAAGGTATTCTGCACAAAAGCTGGCAGAGTGAAGAGCCCTGCACATGCCTGGCAGCCTGTCTCAGGGCGACTTGAGGCTTAGGGAGCAGCGAATTAGCTCTGAGTCCCAAGTACTGGCAACAGTCTGGAGGCCCATCGGGCTGATCGCCATTATGGATACAGCTGGCCAAATAGGGATTATATTCCTATTGTTATGAATTATATTGTCCTTGCTCAGTCTAGTTGGTCAAGAAGAATTATCAGTTAGTCTCAGCTCGCTGGAGTGAAAACATGAAGTAAGTTTAGCTTTTCCAGTTGCTGCCTCCCATTATAAAAATCATTGAACACTCCTTTCTCACTATTTTGCCTTGTTAGGGAACCTTGACTCATACTGCAGGGAGAGGCCAGAAGCTTTCTTGGCCATTGTCCATTTCTCACGGCCAACTGCATCTGCAGACATGGGGACACACGACACTGTGACGAGAATGTGGGGCAGGGGCTCCCTGCAGTTTGCGAGTGGCTCTTTGTGAGTCAGTGGTCTCTGCTGAGAGGCGGTTTCCTGGCCCCCATGCGCCCGGCTTCCTCGGTGGACTCTCCCTTCCTGAGCTCTGGCTCCGCCACATCCAGGCTGGGCACGTGCTGTCCCTGGCTTCCTGCTCTGCAACCAAACTCAATGGGTCTGTTCTTTGGTGGGTATCTGAGCCCCAAGTAAAACACATGCCTGGAAGCAAAAATCTGGCACCCCAAAACATGTCTTTGGCAAGAGGAAATACCTTGATTTGTGTGGTCACCACATCTGACCTAACCCAAGCTTCCCCTGTCACCATGCAAACCAGGCTGTCACCATTAGGGTTAGAGATACTTAGGATAAATACCTTCATCAAACACAGTGATTGGGGGGGGTCTCATTTTAAGGGTCACAATATGCAAGACTGGGCAAAGGAACATGGCATTGAATGGGGGTTCCATCTCCCTTATAACCTGCAGGCAGCAGGGCTGATAAAAAGGAAGAAGGCAATGTTAAAGATTCTAACACTTTGGGAAAAAAAAAAACATCTCAGGCAGGTGACCAACTGGTAGGGCCTATTGCCCCATCTGCCAGCCTGGTGGCTCCTGCCAAACACTAAACACCACAGAGGTATAGAAATCACAAGAGGGCCTCCCTGGTGGCGCAGCGGTTAACACTTTGTGTGCCGGTGCCCTTTAAATTTACCAGCCCTTGGGGCCGGCCATTTTCTGCGCCACCTTATGAGTGGTATAAGCATTCAATAAAACACACACAACTACTGAACTACTGGATATTAAAAAAAATGTAATATCTCTCATAAAACACCTTACACTTTCACCGAAACAATGCGTAAAGCTTCTAGACTGAGTATGATCTAAGAAATAGCTCCTAATAATTCCAAATAAATCCACCATGGCGTGAAAAACCGGAGACTAGATGAACATGTATCAATACGTGAGCGGCCACCTGATACTGGTGACAAAAATATGTACTAATACATGAGCAGACCACAAAGTGTTAAGCTCTGCGCTGTGGAGCTGTCGGCAGGAGTTCCCCGAGTTCGAGTTCGATGCCTGGCCCAGCTGCGAGGCGAGTTAGATGCCCGGCCGGGAAGATTCCCACACGGCGCAGCAGACCTCTCCTGCCTCACCCGTTGCTCCCCTCAGCAGTGTATTTCCGTCAATCTGCCTGTTCTGCTCCCACTCTGTTTCTGGTGAAACCTCTCGCCTCCCCTACGCCTCTGCCCTTTACCCCAGCTTGTATGCATAAAAATAAATCTTAAAAAAAAAAACACACACTTTCTGCATTAGTTGATATGATGATGTGGTTTTGATTCTTTAGTCTATTGATGTGGTAGAGAACACTGATTGATTTTCAATTGTTGATGGAGCCTTGTATACCTGGAATTAATAAATACACTTGATTGTTGTGTTCAATTCATTATTAGATTCAATTTGAAAAGATCTCTTGAGAGATATTGCTTTATAGTGTCTTTTCTTATAATGCCTTTACCTAATTGTGGTATTAGGGTAATAATGTTGCTTCCTAGAATGAGTTTGGAAGTGTTTCCTCTGAATCTGTTTTCTGGAAGAAATTGTGGAGAATTGGCATTATTCCATCCTTAAATGTTTAGTGGAATTTAACAGTAAAACCAACTGGCTCTGATATTTTTGTTCTTTCTCTCTTCTTCCTCCTCCTCCTCCTGCCCCTACCCCCCTACCCCCTTTCTCTCTCTCTGTCTCTCTCTTTATATATATATATATATATACACACACACACACACACACACACACACATACACACACATACACACACACACACACAATTTCTTCAATTACATAAACCATTTCAGATTATCTGTTTCCTCTGTGTGAATCTGAGAGTTTGTTTCTTTCAATGAATCGTCCTTTCCATCTAAGTTACCAAATGTGTGGGCATAGAGGTGTTGATAATATGCCCCATTTTCCTTTTCAATCAGTAGTCATAACCTTTCATGATATTAGATGTTAGAAAGTGTGTCGTCCCTTCTTTTGTGTCTTCCCTTTTTTCTTGCTTAGCCTGGATAGAATTTTATCAATATTTTTTCCACTTTTTGGCAGTTTTCTCTATTATTTTGTTTTCAACTTCATTGATTTCTACTATAATTTCTATTATTTCTTCTCATCTTCTTGTTTTAGGCTTAAACTGTTCTTTTTCTAGTTTCCTAACATGGACACATAGATTACTGATTTTACATTTTCATTCTTCTCTAACATACGCATTAATGCTACAAAATTTCTGTCAAATGCTGCTTTTGCTGCATCTCAAAAATTTTTAGTTACATTTCCATTTTCATTTAGCTCTAAATATTTTTCAATTTTTCTCATGACACTTCTTTGGCCCATGGATTATTTAGAAGCATGTTGTTTAATTTCCAAATATTGGGGGATTCTCCTATCTTTATATTATTCTCTGAAATTAAAAATTGGCCTTATGGTGCTACATAAGTACATTTTATCAAGACAAAATCAGGAACAACTTAGTGTGGCATGGGTCTTGACAAGTTCACATTGGATAAATGCTCCATGGAGGACTTTCTAAGAGAATATCAGTGAACTACTTTATATCAGATGACACAGTGGAGGCAAAATGCCTGTAAGACCCCAGAACACTCAGGGTACCACGTACAGCTCAGGGTCCCACAGCCACAAGGGTCAGGTCACTATAATCATGCTGTAAAGACCCTGATATTTCTGCTTCAGACACAACAATACTCCTGAATTTTAGTAGACCAGTCCATGGCAGAACCAAGAAAGATTAGATTTTTCACAATTTGCTTGCTCAAGTGCTCCACTCCTCACCACAGGACATCCCAAATAAGAAGAAAAGCAAAAAAATATATTACAGAAAGAAAGAAGAAACACATTATGACATTAAACGACAAACAAAACAAGTCTCTTCTGATCACACAAAAAACCTACCTTAAAATTGCCCAGTGGGGTGAGCTTGGTCTTTAATTACACATACTGAGCCAACACAGGGCTTTCAAGGACGTGCCTTCTGGCACAACAGCAGTGTGGAGTCTGAACCCTCTGTGGACATCATGGATAATTATCCCTAGTACATTTCTTCCTCCCTCTTCCTGTGAATTAGGAACAGGCCTGTCCACACATTTGAAATGTTCACCCCTGATATTAGATTCTCCCTTATTATACACATAAATGACAAATTTCTACAATCACCTCCGGCTCGATCTCAGCAGATACAAACTACATCCCCCAATCACCCAATTCCACGTAATCTCTGGTACGTTGCAGTTGACACAACATTTCATTTTCAAAGTCTTGCTCCTCAGATTTGTATTTCCCTAGCCAAAATATATGCATCGTATTCTCCTGCCTACTGAACATCCATTCCTTCTGGAAGTCTTAAGCTGACTCTCTCTCTAGCTTCTTCTAGAAGCTGTTAACTTTTGATACTTTAGCACTCTTTGCCCCTCTACTTTAATAATTATTTTTTTAAATATGTGTTCATGATCTTCTACACTGCTGGTGGGAATGCAAACTGGTCAAACCTCTATGGAAAGCTGTATGGCGATTCCTCAAACTGCTAAACATGGAGCTTCCATACGACCCAGCAATCCCACTTTTGGGAATCTACCCAAAGGACACAAAAACACTAATCCAAAAGGATACGTGCACCTATATGTTCATAGCAGCACTGTTTACAATAGGAAAGGTATGGAAACAACCCAGATGTCCAAAAATAGATGATTGGATCAAGAAGATGTGGTACATATACACAATGGAATACTATTCAGCATTCACAAAAGATAAACACATACAATTTGCAGCGACATGGATGGAACTAGAAGGAATCATGCTCAGCAAAATAAGCCAGAAAGAAAGAGAAAAATATCGAATGGTTTCACTTATAACAGGAATATAGGGGCACCAAATAAGAAAGAGACACTCAGCGAGGGAGGGGGAGGATAAGGGCACAAAATGGAGCAGAAAAGGACACAAGGGACCACGGAGATGGATCACAGGTGAATTGGCGGTGGGTTACCCAAGGGGAATAGAAAATGTAAACGATTTAATTAACAATAAAAGAAAATATGTGTTCATGGGGTCATGCTGAAATTGTATTTCATACTGTGAGTCACAGTAAAAATAAATGTGGAAACCACTGACATCACTGACCCCAGACAGTTCCCCAACTACCAGGCCATTTCCATTTTGGTTTGTCGGCAGCAAAATCCGCCCCATGCCCAAACCTCCTCTGAATATTTTTTGCCTCCTTGCTCAAACTGAAACTTTGAAAACAGCTCTCACAAACATGATTGTGGCAAGGATAAACACCGCTAGGAAGGAAACCGCTTTATCTTGATCCTTACTGGACTTAAATCGGTAACTGCATCTTCTTTTCTTTTTAACTGTGGTTTTTTAAGTTTATTTTTAAACGATGATAAAACGATGTAATACAAAGTTTTCCAATTTGACCTTTTTTAGGCATATGATTTAATGCCATTAATTACATTCATAATGTTATGTCATTATCACCACTATCTATTTCCAAACTTGTTTATCACCCAAACACATTAATTCCACATTCCCCACTTTCTCCTGGTAATCTCTACTTTCTCACTCTATGTATTTCTCATTCTAGATATTTGTAGATGGCACATATAAGTGAAAAAATATATTTGGTTTTTTCGTGTCTGGCTTATTTCACGTAGCATGAAGTCCTCAAGTTTCATTTATATTGCAGCACGTAGCAGAACTTTATACCTTTTTATGACTGAAAGTATCTCATTGTCTATCAACTCCATGTTGTCTAACCAGTCATCTGTTAGTGGACATCTGAGTTGTTTCTGCTCTCTGAGTGTGAGTAATACCACAGTTGGTGAACAAGTAACTCTTTGTCCTTGTTTTCAATCCAGTGAGTACCTAAATCAAAGTAGAATTGCTAGGTGGTACGGTAGCTTGTGAGGAACCAACAAATTGCTTGCCACAATATCACACCACTCTATAGTCCCACTAGCAATATGAAGGTTTCAATTTCTCCACATTCTCACCAACACTTGCGGTCATTTTGTGAGTGTTTTTTTAATGATAGCCAACCTTTTAAGTGTGAAGACGTGTCTCACTGTGAATTTCCCTGAAGCTAACATGTTGAGCATCCTCTCATGTACTTATTGACCATTTTTATATCTTCTTTGGAAAAATGTCTATTCAAGTCCTTTGTCCAGTTTTAAATGAGTTTTCTTTTTGGTCAAGTTAACACTTTGTGGTCCACTCACATATTAGTACGTGTTTTTGTCACCAGTATCAGGTGGCCGCTCACGTATTAATACGTGTTCATCTAGTCTCCGGTTTTTCATGCCATGGTGGATTTATCTGGAACTATTAGGAGCTATTTCTTTGATCGTACTCAGTCTAGAAGCTTTACACACTGTTTTGGTGAAAGTGCAAGGTGTTTTATGAGAGATATTACATTTTTTTTAATATCCAGTAGTTCAGGAGTTGTGTGTGTTTTATTGAATGCTTATGCCATTCATACGGTGGCACAGAAAATGGCCGGCCCCAAGGGCTGGTAAATTTAAAGGACATCGGCACACAAAGTGTTAAAGTGTTCTTGATATATTCTGCATCTTATAGAAGATTCTTAAAAATCTTTATCAGATTTTTGGTTTGAAAATATATTTCTCATTCTGTAGATTGCCTTTTCACTTTTGTAATCATATCTTTTATGTACAGAAGTTTTGGGGCTTTTTGATGAAGTTCAGTTGACTTTTCTTTTGTACCTTGTATCTTTAGAGTCCTATTGCCAAACCCAAGGCATTGAAGATTTACCACTATTTTTTTTTCTCTAAGGTTTTCTGGTTTTAGTGCTATCTTTGATCCATTTTCTGTTAAATTTTGTATAGTGTCTGAGAAAGAAATCTAACTTCATTCTTTTGCATGTGAAAATCCAGTTGTCTTGGCACCATTAGTTGAAGAGACTGTTCCTTCCCCCAATCAATGGATCTCACAACTTTTTTATCAAAAATCAACTGGTCGCCGATGTTTGGGTTCATTTCTGGACTCCATTTGTTCCCATTGAATGATGGGGAGATCACTCTCTCTAAAGTCAACTCCTCCCAGATTGTATGAGTGCTCATAGTTTCCCTATAATGGAGTAAAAATCTGCCTTCTCTGGATCATTCCTGCTATTTTCTGCTCTCTCTTTGGGTTCAAGGAGAATCTCTCCTCCCTCTGACTCCCAAAATCCCTCAAGAATTTGATGACTCAGCTGTCACAGTACCCACCCCTCTACTCCACTAGTCTGATTTCCACCAGGGGAGAGAGTAATATTTATTTAGCACCTACTATGTGCCAGGCTCATGTATTTTCTTGCTTCACATTTTCACCACCCAGAGAGGTAAATGCAATTATTATTTTGCAGATGAGAAAACTGAGACTCCAAGAGGCTAAGTGTCCTGCCTGACCAACCAGAGTCTACAAGCCACACGTGTTATAATATACCAGGTTAAACCTTGCCAGACTTATTCATTTGTCCTGTCAAGGACACAGTTTTGAGTTTGTTTAGCACATCTGAAGGGTAGAGATCAGTCTCCCCAGCTCACAGAGAACAAAAGAGTCTATAGAACACATAACTAGAAATAAATCAGAGTCAAGATTAGCACGTAGGCTGTCAGAGGCAGAGGCGTGGAGAGGGGTTAGCCAGATCCTAATGGTCCCTCCTGGTGTGTGAGACTGAGCAAGTCATGCCACCTCTACGAGCTTCCACTCCCTCATCTGTGAGATGTTTACAGATAATAAAATTGTACTTCAAGATAGAAAACCAAGCATGTGCTGAAACCACCCATCCTAAATTGAAATACTCAGAAATAATAGCAAGACCCAAACAGGAACAAGAGGTGAGGCCCAGAGCAGAGGTGCCCATTGACCAGAGTTGAAGCACCCCCGCCCCCCAGCAGAGCTAGGACCAGGGCAGGGTCTCTAGTACATAAGATCAAGGGCACATGCTCTCAGCAAGCACGTGGGAGAAACAGTCTGAAGTGCTGACAGAGTCACACGACTTCATGAAGTTCCCCCAAACTCCTCAAAAGAATTTATATCTGAAGACAAAGTGAATAAAAGCTCTTAAAGGGGTATCACAGAAGTTCTGGTTCAAGATGGAAGTAAGTGTAGGAAGATCATGAGCCCACTTTCTCCCATGGATATACCAAATACACAGCTCCATATGGAATAACTTCCTCTGGGGGAAAAAAACCACAAATACAACTAGCTGAGCAACTCCCTCATAATTGGGGAAATGAGGGAAAAGCACATCAAAGCAAGTAGAAGCATTGGAGACACAATCTATCCATAATCCTGCCATCTGCATCCCTTTAATCCACAATCCAAAGGGAATTCAATAGCCAGAGCTCCCCCTGAGAAAGCAGTATTAGTCACCCCAACTTTTAAGAACTGCACCTGAGAGATGAGCCTGCAAAATATCTAGCTTTGAAAACTGGTCACAGGGAAGGAGGGAGGACGCTGGGTAACAGGATCACCTGAGGAGACTTTGAAATACTCTAACATATTTCCCTTGGGTGGGATGTGGGAGGGGGGATAAGCATTTATTAAAATCTTTCCAGGTGATGCTAACGTGTCGCCAACGTGGAGAGCACCGCTCTCGCGCAATCCACATGAGTAGGGTAGCAGGGGTCAGGATGCACACAGCCTCCCAGCCCCCACACTCAGCCTGCCTCAATGTCCCCACTCTGCCATAGTCCTTCATTTGCATGAACATATTCCCAGGATGGGGATGTGAGAAACCTAGTCCTCCAATCCTGGGGGTCATGAACATTTTTTTCAGGCACTTCACACCTACCTCTTTCAGTGACCCAACCCCCTTTCCTGATCCCAACTTCTCTCCAGAAAAGATGAGGCATCTCAAACAAGAGAGAAGCTGAGTTTATTCCAATGAGCTAGGATGGCCACCTGAAGATTCCCAGAGGATTCCCCTCAGGGTCCAGAGGAAAAAGGGTCCTTATTGTAAGCAGCACCCCCTCAGCTCAGAGTCCCTCAGCAGACACCAGCCCAGGACCAGGCTACACCACCCCACTCTTCCCCCTAGCCAGAGAGGACAGGTGGCCAGGTGAGGTCCTGGGCTGGGCCTGAGTGCACAGGAGAAAGGGCCGGGGTGTAGAGGCCTGCAGGCCCCAGACAGGCTGAAGTTCAGGCACAAGCAGCCTCAGTCCCCTTTCCACACCCCGGGGAGCCCTCGACCTTGCTCGCCAAGCTGTAGTAGTAGGTCCGCATGCGCTGCTCCACGGTCAGGAAGTCTGGACGATCCTCCCACCTGTGGGTTGAGGTAGATCTAGACCACTGACCACATCCCAGAACCCAACTTCTGTGGGAGGGTGGACATGCACAGGGCCCAGAAAATCAGTGGGGCTGTTTGTGGTGGGGGTAGTACTGACTGACGGAGAGATGTCTTGGAGTGAGGGGACTGGAGCTCAAGTGTTGCTGTACCACGTCATGGAGCTGCTGACATACAGGATATTGGGGAAACCATCTACCAAGTGTTGACTCGTGAGGATTTAGGGACTTGAACTCATTTAGGTTGGGGTGATGACTACTGACCATGGGGAGCTGGGACACTGAATATATTAAGAGCCAGGGTATTTGTGTGCTAGGTGAGGGCTCCCGTGGGTGCAAGTATGCTGCCCCTCACCAAGCAGGTTGGATTACTGAGTGTGTGGTCAGCCAGGGGAGACTGGGGCACCAGTATGCTGTGAGTGGGATATACATATATAGTGTCAGAGTGCTAAGTGCTAGACTAGGTATCGGAGTGTTGGTAACCAAGTGTTTCCTGATGGAAGCTGAGATAATACATGTTGGGGGGGTGACTGATCATTTATTATTTATGTGTCACAAATAGAGTGATATTTACTTATTAAATCTCATGGGTGTTTTGGTGTCAATAACATGGATATTGGCCAGTAGACATTGAGGCAGGAAAGGTATCAAATGTTGGAATGGCCATGTAGGATAGTGGTTTGTTTAGGTGCATGTTGCCTGTCGTCTGAGGAGATGGAGTGTCCAGTGTTGGGCACTGGGCTTCAACCAGAGGTAGGGTTTTGAAAATATTGAATGTTTGGGTGTGTCAGTATTGGCCTGTCCAGGTAGTCAGGCGTTGAACATCAGCTGGTGGTGGACTAAGAAACTAGATACTGAGTACTAGCTCATATCCTCAGTATTGGTACTGTCTGTTGGACAGCAGAGAGCTGACTTGTTGAAGTATTGCAGGATCCATATGTGATGCGTCTAGTGTTGGCTGGTGGGGAACGGAGGTTTCAGATGCTGGAGCACTGGGTGTCTGCAGGTCAGCTGTGGGGATGTTGGCCCAGTGGGGCACTGGAGGGTCAGTGCTTGAAGAACTGAGCACGGATGTGCAGGTGGAACAGCAGTACTGAGTGTTGGAAAACTCAAGAACAGGGTGAGTTTGTGTGGAATGACATCGGGTAGAGTTAACGTGGACTGGCGATTGGGTACCAAGAACTTCTGTCCCAGGCCAGGTTCGGTAGGTCTGCTCTTGCCCACCCGCACTCACTTGTAGATCCAGCAGTCGCTCATGAGCTTGTACATTTCGGGTGGGCACTCTGGTGGGCACTCCATCCTCTTGCCCTGCTCAATGAAGGCCATGACCTCGGGTCCCTTCATCTTCTGCTCAAGCGGAGACAAGCGCACATGTGAGTAACGAGGCCCTCACCCTAACTTCTTCCTGCCCAGCCATCCACCCACCTCTGCCCATGCCTGCCTTGTAGGGCTTCTGGCCGTAGGAAAAGGCCTCCCACATGGTGACTCCGTAGCTCCAGACGTCACTGCGGCTGGAGAACTTGCGGAAGTTGATGCACTCGGGCGCGTACCACTTGAGCGGCCACTTCCCCGCCGAGCGGGCCTGGGGAGGGACAGATGCTGCTGGGCCAGGGCTCAGGGACCTTCCACCCACCAGCCCGATTCATCCGGGCACCCTGCAGATGGGGGCTCACAGTGTAGTAGCTGTCATCGGCACCCAGTGCCTTGGAGAGGCCAAAGTCGCTGATCTTGGCGTAGTGCCGGTTGACCAGCAGGACATTGCGGGCCGCCAGGTCACGGTGCACGAAGTTCTTTTCCTCCAGGTACTTCATCCCCATGGACACCTGGTGCAGCAACTCTGCCACATTGCTCACAGGGATCTCCTCCCTGTGGTCCCAGGGAAGGTGGGGTTAGCTGGGAAGGAACAACCCAAGCTCCCGAGGGGCAAAGTCTACTTCTCCATCCCAGGAGAACATGTGTTCAACAGATGCTTATTTCGCACCTGCTGTGTGCCAGGAATGAGGCTGGGGATGCAGCGGTAAAAAAAAAAAAAAAAAGAAAAGGCAATACCCTCTGCCCACACCCAGTCTCAAGGCTTTAAACGTCACCCACAATTCCCAAACTTATACATCTGTCTGCAGGTCAGCTCTGCCACATGCATGGTCAACACCTCACGGCGCTGCAAACGTGAGGGTGAGTGTCAGAGTGTGCAGGGGTGCGCATGGGTGTGAGCGGACAGGACCGGCCCCTAGACCCCAGCCTGCCCTGAGCTCACTTCTTCCCAACCAGGAACTTGTGCAGGGGGCCGCCGCCCGCCATCTCCATGACCAGCATGAGGGCCTCGGCCCGGCAGACGCCGATAAGCCGCACGATGTAGGGGTTGTCCAGCTGGTGCATAATTTGGGCCTCGCGCATCATCTCGTCCTTGTCCGACTTCTCCGTGCTGTGCTTCAGCACCTTGATGGCCACGTCGATCTGCTTCCTGCACACGCACACCCAAGGGGGGGGGCACGCTTGAGCTGCACGGCCCTGCTCGGACCCTGCATGCTCCTCAACCTGCCTCTTCTCCCAGGATTTTAAGAGTGAGCCCTGTAGTTGGACTCCTTTCAGGGGCAAGGCGTCACTCCTCGGCTGTCAGAGTGTTGGCCCTGGCAGCTCAGCACTGAGTTCCTCACCAAGAACAGCTCCTTAATGAAAAGAATTGCCTCAAAGTTACACCCTCCCCAGGGGTAAACTGCAGCAAATGGCTGGTCCATGCAGAGGCACAGAGGAGTCCCTTCTATAGCCCCCCTGAGTTGGCCAAAGCTTCTGTTGCAACTGCAGCCCCGCCCAGCCCAGCCTCTTGCTGGCTGAGATTGTTTTGCTCCTTCCTTCTCAAGCATTGCCTCTGAGCTGCTCTTGGAAACCCACCGGCACGCTGACCCAGGACTGTCCCCATGCAAACTAAGATGATACCCTGACGGCAACCCACAGGGCACTCCTCCTCTGCCCCCACCGCAGTGGTTCCTCCCACCGGGGCAAGGGCGACCCTACTTGCGCATGCGGTAGACGCCCTGGCGCACTGAGCCAAAGTTGCCGGAGCCAAGTTCGATGTCAGCCATCAGGAGGTTATCACGCTTCAAGAAGAGCTTCTTGTCCTTGAGTTCCTCGGGGTCACTGTAGGGGCTCTCGTACACGCTGGTGTCCATGGGCATCGGCTGAGCCTTCTCTGGGGATGCCAGGCGCGCTGGGCACACACACAGGTAGGCACCCACAGTCAGGAGGAGGGAGAGGGATGACCGTGGGGGAGCACAGAGCAGCCTCGCAGCCCACAAGCACATGACCTGGACAGGGATGCATCATCCAGAGCATACACAGGCATGTGTGTACATGTGTGTTCAAGTGTGTGTATACTTATGTGCATTCCTAGTCCCCTTCCATAAGTGCATGGGAAGACACGCCCAAGTGGACTCTAAAGGTGTGCGTATCTGTGTGCATGTGTAACTATGGGCACTGGCTAGAGTGTGCACACACATGCATGTCCCTGTGTGTTCATGCATGTGCACCCTTGTTCACTCCATGTATGCTGGGTCCAAAGGCATGTCTGCAAGAGTTACCAGAGTCTGCCAGCAGGAGTGTGCTTACCTGTGCAGAGGTGAGCACTGACGTGCACCTCTGACTGTGCCTGGCGTATCTGTGGATGCACCACTCACTGCATTTACAAGAACTCTGGCGGTAAGCCTCTGTATGGACACACAGCCACACATGTCCCCTGCCACACACATGGACAGGCTGGCCTCCTGTCATACATGTAAGCATCTGCAGCAGGAACGTGGCTCTGGAGCCCACCTGCCTGGGTTCAGACCCCACTCCTCCACTCCCTAGGACCTTAGAAAGCTATTTGCCCTTCCTTTCTCATCCATAAGTGAAAGGAATACTCATAGTTACTTCCCATGGCATGCTAAGTGGATTCAATAAGTGCATAAACACACAAGGTGGGAGTGTGCCTGACACATACAGATGCTTAACAGGTATGTCTGTGACGGGCAGCCTGGACACGGCCACTGTACCCCTCTGTGAGTCAGCAGGCACCCCATGTACATGCACACAGGCAGGCGTGAGCAGAGAGGTGTGTGCACGGGGCAAACCAAGCCACCACTACCCACCCCCACCCCATCCCGCAGTGCAGCCAGGGACCTTGCTCCCAGCCTCAGACAGGGCCCCACACTCAACCTCTGTCAGATCACCTGGTTCGGGAGTGTATCCATCTGAGTTGAGGGTGTCGATCCGTCTCTGCAGTTAAAGGTCACGAGGTCAGCATGGGTGAGCAGGGCCCAAGGTGGGGACACCCAGGCCTCTCAGGAGACCCATCTCCTCTGAGGACTCCCAGGGGCAGTGCTGGGGGACTCTCTTCTGTTCCAACTCCAGCCTAGCTTCACCCTAGGAACAGGACCCATTGCCCACCCGCCAACTTTGGGATCTCAACTCTGAGATGCCAGCCTACTCACATGGGTGAATGTGGATGGGTGGGCCGGGAGTGTGGGAGCAGCGGCCCCTGGAGGAGCAAAAAGGACAGTGAGAGAGTGGGAGAGGGGGTCTCCTGCTCCCGCCATGCCCAATACCCCACTCACCTAAGCTGGCACTGGCAGTGGCATTGGGGCAGGGCTCCTTCAGGCAGTAGATGAGCCCATCTGCCTTCAGCTTCAGGTACTCTACCAGCTGCAGGGAGAGGGTGTCAGGGCCTAGGCTCCTCTTCCCCTCAAGAGCCCACCTCAGCACCTCTCCTACAACAGGGGGAGGTGGGCAGCTCACCTGCCAGAGTGTGTCAAACTTGGTCCCCTCGGGAATGCAGTACTTGCCCGCCTTGTCCTGGCTGATAAGGTAGTGATACACAGTTTTCCCATAGATCATGGACAGCGCATACGTGCCCTGCTCATTCCGGGGCCTCAGCCTGGTGGGGACAAGAAGGAGATGTCACCCCTACAACGAGCTGGACCCTCCTGAGGTACCCCCTCCGGTACCTGAATTCCTGCACACATACCCTATGGACTCTGCAGCACACAACTTCATAAATAGCAGAGATGGGGGAGCTGGGTCAGGCCCTACTCCTCCTCCAGACTTCCAGTGGGCGGAGGGGGAGCAGAAGGGAGAATGGCCGTGTTCCTAGGGAGACACAGCTGTGCACAGAGCAGACAGGTCCCTGCTGCCTGACACTCTGCCCCCCACAGCTGGACACCTGACCGTCCAAGGGGGGACATTTGGTTATTCGGGGTGTACACAAGGCCATCCATCAAAGGATATTGGGCCCTCTGTGGTAGACAGAGCCACTCTCAGGGGACACATGTATGCATCTACACAGGTCAGTTTAATAGCATTCTTTTGGGAAGAGAAATTTATTTCTACATGAAAAGCAACAAAAAAGCAAGCTCACAGCACCTGTGTACAAATCAGAATGAATCACCTTGTCATCATAACAGATTAACCTTTAACAGAAGGAATCCCCTGACTGTCCTTTTTTGAATTTTGCCAAAATAAGCAACTCTTGTGTCCCTCATGAATGGTGCCTTTGTGCCGACAGTGCCTTTGTGCCGTAGGAACCGATCCATCCACACGTGTGCACACCCACCACTACCACACATAAACACACACACATCTAGTGCCAGAGGCCTACAGGCCCACTCCCCATGGTGACACCAGGCAAAACAGTTGTGTCTTGAGTCTCTGGCACAAGGTTCTAGTTATGTATGGATTTCCAATGGAGGGATGAGAGCAGGTGCCGGGGGGCTCTTGGGCCCTATGGAAATGTGGGCAACTGACCAAATCTAAGGATTGCGCTGAGTAGGGAGATCTGGCTGGCAGTGGCCAGCAGACAACTGTGCCATTAGGACAGCCTGCAGGAGAACACCTTCAGCGGTGCAAACTCCCAAACACGGCATGGCCCTGCCTGTAAACATTTGTTCACTGAACAAATATTTCCTAAGTAGGGACCACATGCCGGGCACTGTTCTGAGGGCAGGAAGACAGTGGTGAACATGACAAGTAGGAGCCCACCTTGCAACCAAGCCCTTCATTAGGCCCAAGGGACATTGAAATATTCCTAACTGGTCATGCCAAAACCTGGGTGAGGGACAGACTAGGTAGGTGCTGTGAACATCCCATCCATTCTCAGATAGCAGTTTCCCCAGGGAACAATATAGAGATGGCCAATTAGTTCCCTACAACAGCTGGGGATATCTGGAGAAATAGGAAACCAAAAAGGGGCTACAGGGGAGTGCCAAAGGGCAAAGAAGAGAACCCTCTAGCAAATTAAGAAAAATGAAGTTCTCACAGAAAGGAAAGCACTCCCATAGGCTGGCTTGTGGGCCAGCCTAGAGGTTATGGTCTCTAACTATTATTTCCCTCTGAGAAGTGAAAACGCCTCTTAAGATGAACGCTTAAGTTTTGAAATGACAACAGAAACTCAACACCCAATCATTCACCAGCAAATATATGTGAATATTGGAACTAAAGAAAAGCCACAGTATTAGACCATTCTTCCCATCAATAAAGTCTGTTTCTGTGTCTCCTAAAGCAGGGCTTGACTATGTGACTTCCTTTGACCAAGAAGACATTAGCAAACATGACACAGGAGAAGCATGAAAAGAGGCTGAGAACAGGAGCGTGCCGGCCAGCCTCTCCAGCAACCCTTCCAGCACCATGAGCAGTAGTCTGTGCTAACTTGCTAGAGACGTCAAATGGAGAACAGAGGCCCCCAGGCTTGCCAACTGCTAGGTATGTGAGTAAGGCCTCCTAAATCATCCGTTTTCAGTTGACCCTCTAGTTGACTGCAGATTCATGAGTAAGCTTGAAAAAAATCTAGCAGAATTTTTTGAGCTAGGTCCAAACTTCCAACTCATTGCATCAAGGGGGAATAAATCACTGTTAGTTGAAGCCATGACATTTCAGGGTGTTTTGTTATACTATAAAGGCTAACTGATTCCCCCTCTTTGGGAAGAGACATATGAGTTCATGAAAGACAGTCATTCATTCTTAATAACCACATAAGCAAAGACATAGGTGAGTCCCCATATATATGTTAATATCACAAATTCTTCTGTATTTACCAAAAACCCCTGGGTGGTGGCAGTTCTATGTCCTTGCAGTTCAAGCTTGAGCTTAAGCTAGAGATACAGACTGTGAAATCAACTCGTATCTCCACTCTAAAAAAAATGTGTAGACTCTGATAACAAAAACCAAAAATAAGAGCTATTATTGAAGATACTGGTTCTAAATTCTTTACATATTTGTCTTTAATCTTCACATCATTCTCCACAGATAGATACTATTATTAGTCACTACAGATGAAGAAACTGAGGCATAAGGCAATTACATCTCTTGCCTAATCTGCAGCCACCTGAACAAGCTCAATGTGGGGATAGAAGAAGGATTCAAATCCATTTCTAACTTGCAGTTAATTGCTACTTAAGTCTGAGAGTCAACCTGTTACAAATTACCTGTGCAATCCTGAACAAGTCACTTATCCTCTGTGTGCCTCAGTTTCCACACATGCAAAATGAGATAAATGAGCTAAATTGGAGGTCTCTGCCTGAAAAGAACTCCTAGCATGAGGTTCAGGATTAACCACGATCTGATACAACGCCATGCAAAATCTCTGGGGCATGTAAACTCTAGTGTGTTGGTAGAGGAATTTAGCTTTCAGTAAGATCCCGGAAGGGGTCTGTGATCAGAAACATTAAGAAACACTTAATATACTTTTTAAGACCCTTTCCAGGGGTCAAGTTTCTTTTCAAGTTGAATCAAACACACTGAAATTATGTGGAATGAAACAAGTTTTGCACAAACATCACTAGGTGCAATTCCACCCAATTTTCAGCACCTCTGCACTGTGGCCAAAGGTAATCATGGCCCTGCTCTAAATTGCAGGTCTGAGCAGCATATGTTTTTTTTATCACTCCTGTTCCCTTGTATCAAAACTAGACCAGTTCTAGACCTGCCCAGGCATGGTGATCTACCAGGAATTCCTCTCACCCCTGCCCCATGCAAGGTTCTGTGCCTCCAGTTTTGACCTTCAGACCTAACTACATACTGAGAAAATAGTTACTGAACTAGAGGAACCACAAGAAGAATCTACAATGGTTGCTGTCTTAGCCTGCCTCGCCTGATTTTTCCAGGAGTCTTGTTCACTGTGGCCACTTCTAGTCTCTTGATATTTCCCCAGCATGAGTCACTGTGCCTCATAATGTCACTGCTCCAACTGCTTCTAACCTCAGTGCCAGCCTCAACCTCTATACTGAACCCATATCCCAGCTCCCTACCACAGTCAACGCTGATCCTGTCTTTGAAACCAGCCGAACATCCAAAGCACTCACATTTGCTCAAAGGGGTTGACCCTAATTCTCTTGAGATTCTCTTACCTCAATAGACTAGTCAACTCCAAGTCTGTCACAAACTCTGGTATGTTGATGCAAAAAGTCTGAAAACTTTTCTCTGTGCAACAATGCCTTCCATAGTCGCTTAAGATATGAAACAGTTGAAAGCTGGCTGCAATCGGGGCCCAGAACCCCACCTGTTCCACCTCCACTCACTTCTTGCACCCCCTTCCCCAGAATCCTTTCATCCTTGCAGCATGACTTACAGAATCTGGGGAAAAGTATCAATGCCACAAGACGAGTGGAATCATCATCTGTATGTGTATATTTGTGGGAATGTGAGGTAGGAAGGCAAGACAGAGACTAGGAGAGAAGAGTTTAAAGACAGATGAGAGGCAAAGACTGAGACTCCAAGGTGATACAAGGAAATAAAAAGATGAATTAGGGACTTGAGATGAAATCAGAGGAGGAAATCTAGACTGCAATAACAAAGAAAGATGAAATTACACGTCCTGGAGGGGAAAGCATGAACAAGGAGAAAGAACCAGTCCCACCCATAGGAGCACGGCAAAAGCTCCTTCCATGGGGTTGGGCTTGGAGATAAGCACCAACATTCAGGCAACTGGTTCCATATGTAAGCGCAAGTGAGAGGTGAATGTGTGTGGTCATGTGATCAAATGCTGGCAATGTCTTAGTGAGCATCACACCCGAGAGAGAGTGTGCAGCATCTGGATGAAAGTGGGTAACATCTGGACAAGTACCTGTCAGAAGTGATGGAGCCCTCTAGAAGCACCAGATGCAAGGTCTGACCTCAAGTTTAAAGTCCAAAGGGAAAGAAAGAGAACCCTAAATGCCGATGTTTGAGATGCCCATCACCTTCCCTACAAGCACCTTTAGCAAGCCCACAATAGACCATTTGCCAAATGGCTGCCTCATTTCTTCTCCCTTGGGCACTGCCTTCCCTACAGTGACTCTGGTCTTGGGCACATGACTTGCTTTAGCCAAGAGTATATCAGAAACATTACACAAGCAGAGGCTTGAAAAGTGCTTGTGTGTTGCAACTTGCCATCTCTGCCTGTTTCGGGGAACCCTACAACCAACTCCATGTGAACAAGCCCAGCCTCCAGCCGGCTGGGTGACAACACCATGGCCAACTCACCCCCATCACACCAATGCCACTGAGCCAAGAGTCAAATACATGAGCTTGGCCATTCCAACCTATTCAGTCCCAGCCAGCTGACCCAAACCACAACTCTTCGGTTGATTCAGTTTCACGAGAAGTGATAAACTTTGTTGTTTTGAACAAGCAAATTTGGGTCTGTTTGTTAGGTAGCAAAAGCTGATACAGATGCAAAGTTTACCTTCTTAGAGAAAATAGCTCTCTCTCAAGTTGTTCAAAAGTCATCTTTGCAGCTGAGCATTAATGATGAGTGCATTCAAGTGTTCCCTCATGGAAATGTCACTCTAATTTACAGCCTAAATCTGTCAGGTAGGTTGAAAAAAATTATTTTACCAGCTAGCAGAATATTGTGGCTGGGCCTGCATCTCAAGGGATATACGAGCAGACCTCGCATGAGTGTGGGAGATCAAGGAAAGGGTTAGCCAAATGGGTTAGGCCCAGGAGAGGGGATAGCCCTAGGGGAGGAGGGTGAAAGGGAAGTTTTAGTCAGGCAGGAACTCAGGCCAAGAAGCAACCATGAGAAGGGAGTGCCCTGGAAATTCGCAGAAATCATGGGAAGGGCTCTGGAATTCCTGAGGACATAGGAAAGAGGCAGGCACCGAGTTTCTCTATATCTCCAAGCTGATCTTAGCTGACATCTGGATAACATCTGTCATATAAAAGAACCGCAGGCCGGACCAGAAAGCAGCAGCCCCAGCAAGACCTTCAAACACCCAGCAGGGTTTTTTAAAATAGCTTTGGAGAGATGGCTTTACAATAGCAAACACAAATAGTCACATGGGTCAGCTGTGGCTCAGCCATGAGCACAGACACACACGTTCACCCACAAATAATAAGACCTAACATTTAGTGCAATTTTGGTATGTGCCAGATACTATATACTATTGCTTTACAAATAGTCACTCAGGAGATCCTGTTCTAACAGCCCCTTGGGTAGATAATAGTCTCCTCCACAGGACAGTTAGAGGGGGTTCCTTTAACACCCTCCCAGAGCTCCCACCTCACTCAAGCTAAAAGTCAGTCATCTCCCATCCAATCCTCACTCAACTCCAAGCACTCTGGCCCCTTGCTGTTTCTGAATGTGCCAAGATCCTGCCTCCTACTCTCTGCACTTGCCATTCTTTGCCGATTGCCAGGAAGATCCTTCTGCTGGGGAGCTGCAGAGCTCACTTCTCACTTTCAAGTCTTTTCTCAAAAGCCACCTATCAGAGAGGCTTCCCAATATAAATGTGCAACCTGGTCCCACCTATGCACAGAGCACTTACCACCACCCAATGTACTCTACATTTCATTGATTAATCTTTTTTGTCTAGGAGATTCACTGACAGAGGCCCAATGCCTAAGACAGTGCCTGACACATAGTAGGTACTCAGTAAATATTGTTGAATAAAGAAGAAATCAAGGCAGGCAGGCCTGGCTACTCACCTAGGGTCCATAGCAGATAAAGAGCAGAAGTGGAATTCCAGCCCAGGCAGCTCAATTCTGGAGTCCTAACCACTGCTTTCCTTTCCCATTAACCAGCCCTTTGCACGCTCAGAAGCCCACAACACACTCGCGCACATAAGCTGGGACTCGCCATTCACAGTCCACCTGCAACAAAGCATGGTCCTCCCCCACCCTGTGCCATTCACCTCTGCAGTTCCAGCCAACAAGCCCCAGTCTGACCACCCCAAAGCCCCAGGCCCCAAACCTCACGTACAGGAACTTGCCGTCACTCTGGGAACCTGAGTAAAGTTTGCGTTCAGCCTCCTCGCGCGAAAGGCTGCTATGGTACCAGGACATCCGCTCATGGGCGGTTGTGGCAATGAGCTTCTCCACCTGGGGGGCCTGACTGATGATGGCCTGCTCCAGGGCCTCACCCTAGGGAAGGGGTGGGGGAGTAGAGGAGGCTTAAATATCGCCCTGGCAGGGGGAGAACCTCCCAGGAGCCCCCTGCCTCACCCAGGTGCACCAAGTTGAGGTAGTTCAGACTGTTGAGGGCACCCACTCCCCCCACAACCCATCTCCAGAGCCCCTGCCCAATACACCCAGGCCCCCCTCTCTGTCAGCCCCAAGTTTGTCTCCATTTTGAAGACCTAGCACTGGTCATGGCGCATGGCTTACTGCAGATGCTGCCTGAACCATCCTCTCAGTCTCCTCTCCTAGCCCCAGTCTCCCCACCTCCTGCCCCAGCAAGCACCTCCATCTTCCCTTCAGGCATAGACTGCGCCTTGGTGTCTCTCAAGCCCTGCCTCAGAGGTCCAGTTCCCAGCCAAGGTCCCACCCCTCCAGCTCCTCACTCCCACAAGCACTCCAAAACGCTGCCGGTCAAAGGCCCCACTTCCCTCGTCCCTGTCCCCAAGCTCTCACCTCCAGCTTCCAGGTCTGGCGCACGTAGTCACGAACCATAGCGTCGCGCAGGCTGTCAAAGACGCCAGGCTGCGGCTCCATCCCCGACGGCCGGTTGCAGGGCTTGCGCAGGTTGCAGGGCAGCCCGTCGGGGTCGCGCGAGTAGAACTCACAGAGCTCCGCCGGGCCGCAGTGCGCCTTTCCGCCCGCGATGGCATAGGTGCCGTTGAGCTGGCGCTCGATGGGGAAATGGTGGAAGCGCACGTCGTGTACCAGAGACAGCACGTAGCCTCCCAGAGAGCGCAGGCACTGGCGCAGCAAGAAGAGCCCGTCGGCCATGCCCGCCAGCTTCAGGTGCTCCTCTGCCTCAGCGCGCGAGATGCTGCCGTAGAAGAAGGGCAGGTGCGCGGCAGGGTCCGGCATCGCCCCTAAGCTTCTCAGAGCCCTGCGGTTTTAGAGGGAGGGTGTTTGGGAGCTCGTCAGGGCCTCCACTTCCCTTCTTGAGCCATGCTCTTTGGTCCAGAGACAGTGAGAGAGAGCCCACATTGACGGCCATGCAGGCCCCACAGCTGGGTCTGCGGAGACTACTTGGTGTCAGTAAACTCGGTGGGGAGCTCCAGCCTACTGGACTGAGATGCAGGAGGCCCCAGCCCGCCTCTGACCTCTCAGAATCTGGTATGGAGTGCACAGGCACCCCACTGGCCTACACAGACGAGGATTGATGCATTTCTCATGCCCGTGTTGAATTCTTACGGAGAAATGGATGAATAAAACAGACATGGTCCCTGCCCTTCTGAAGACAGTAGTCTGAGGGAGGGAAAGATGGAATAAACAAGGGGGAAAACAAAAATAATAATTACAGATTAAGGT
Organism: Scalopus aquaticus; assembly: GCA_004024925.1. NCBI lineage: Eukaryota > Metazoa > Chordata > Mammalia > Eulipotyphla > Talpidae > Scalopus > Scalopus aquaticus. Next base: position 33,415 of record PVIJ01004914.1, on the reverse strand, counting down.
CAGTGTTATAAAGGAAATAGAGTGACAGTAAGAGAGAAGAGGCCATGATAAAGCCAGTTCTATGAAGCCACTAGCCCGGATGAGTGGCCATTTTGAGGAGCTAGCATTTGTGCAGAGAACTGACAGAGAAGGAGGCCCCAGCTTTTCAGAATGCATGGAGAGCATCTGAAGGTAGAGGTAGAGAGAACAGCAGGTGAAAAGGCCTTTGAGTCTCTGGTCACAACTTTACATCAGCCGTTCAGTACATAAACTTGCTTTATGTGTGCCGCTGTTTCGAGACACCTATGTGTATTGTTGATTAGCACTGGCCTCTCAGCTAACACTGGCACTGCATTTTAAGCCTATCTAACATTCATCTTCTCTGCAAAGCACCTCACAAGCTTCTTGTGCCTAGGAACAGTAGGCCACATGTCAGCACAGCACATGGGGGTTATTTAAACAGCGAAATCCACAAAAAGCACAAAATATGGCACCGAATAGCCCACAAGAAGGATGCCTGTTTACAGCATGAAAGCTGAAATAAGAAGGCGGAGTGTGGCCTTGTTCAACCCCTGCCAGGAGGCGCACACCAGTTGGCTCAAATGTCTTGCTGCTCTCTATATGTATGTCCTCAAATGACCAAGAAAACACTGTGCTCATTTCGGGTCACAAATAAAATTTAGCAAGTAGGCAAACTGGCAGAGGGAGTCCACTGATCATTGACTGTGTGTGACTATCGTGAATATAGCAAAACACTCATTGTAGGATCTAGAAGGTGGTTGGTGGGTGTTCAAAGAATTCTTTCCATTTTCCTCTGTATCTGTAAGTTTATACATAATGTGGAAAAAAATTACTCCATGACATTACTCCTCTATTTATTCCATCTTTCCCTCCCTCAGACTATTGTCTTCAGGAGGGCAGGGACCATGTCTGTCTAATTCATACATCTCTCCAGCATCAGCAAGAATTCAACATGGGTGTGAGAAATGCATCAATAGCTCCAGGCGCTCGTCTATGTAGGCCAGTGGGGGTGCCTGTGCGCTCCACACCAGGTTCTGAGAGGTCAGAGGCGGGCTGGGGCTTCCTGCATCTCAGTTGTTTCTCTAATAAGATGGCCCAGCAAGGCCATTCTGGCATAGGTTTATTTTTGAGGCAGTATCCTCAGGTGCCCTTCTGAGTTAAGCAAACTTAATTATAGAGCACAGAGAAAGTATTTGTGGCTGAGAAAGGATGCCTCTCCCCTGGAGATCCAGTGCCCCGGGATCCAATACCCATGAATGGGCATGGGACTGAGAGGAAGAAACGATGGCAGCAGGTGAGGCCTGGGCATGGACAGCTGGAGGAGGGGCCAGCTCCAGATGGATGTTTCTGACACCAGGATTGAGAGGACCAGGCTTGAGGGGGGTCGTGGGTGTCCCAGCAGATAGGAAGTCCAATCAGAGAACTATACCTGTGTCCCCACCTGGAGACACGGGTCACCATTCTATGAGTGTTTAAAGAGAGCTGGGAGGGATCCTAGATTAATTCGCCCTAAAGAAATGGAAACTTACATTCCCACAACTTCCTGCACAGGAGCTTTATAGCTGCTCTCTACATAACTGCCAAAATTTGGAAATAACTGTTTCTCAACAGATGGCTAAGCTGTGGTCCACCCTGGTAGTGGAATGCTACTCAGCACTAAAGTGGAATGAAATGCTAATACCCACAACAATGTGGATCAGTCTCAAAGGCATCGTGCTGAGTTAAAGAAGGCAGCCTGGGAAGGCTATGAACTGTATGACTCCCTTTACACCTGCGCAGTGGAGAAGATATCAGTGGTTGCCAGCGGCTGGGGGTGAAGGGGGGGGGGATTGGCTACAAAAGGGTATGAAGGAATTAGGGGGCAGGGAGAATAGTCTATTTCTTGATCAAGATGATAGTGTCTCAGCTATATTCATTTGTCAAATCTCACAGAATTCACTAAAATGGGGAATTTTATTGTGTGACAACTGTACTTTCTCCTCTCCAGCCTTTTCCTTCACCTGCCCAGACTGCCTCTGTCAAAGAGCGTGGGGGTGGAAGATACCGGAGGAGGGGGCAGTGCTCACTGACACCACCACAGTGCAGGGTGGGCACCCGCAAGCATAGAGTGCCCCCTCAATACTGGGTCCCCTGAGTGATGGACACCAGTGACCCCCCCCCCTCTCGCTTGACCCTCAAGGGTATTGATTCCTTGCTGGACTCCTCTCTGGCTTTCGATCCTTCCCCAGCCCCTGCCCTTTACATGGACATGCTATCCGTGGCTACCCTGTCTAGTCCAGATCTCTCTCTCGTGAGGTCGGTCTGTGCTGGCATCACCTCCTTTGATCTCCACCCACTGTTTCTATTAATAAAACCTGAGATTCAGTTCCATCTCACATGGTGCCTGTGGTTGATTGAATCCCACAGTCTGTTTTCTACATGAGCTGAGCTCCAGGATCTGCTAGTAACTTCTAGGCTATTCTTCCCCACACCCTCCCTCCCTTGCTCAAAAACCCTACTGTGGCTCCCTGCTGCCTACTTCATTGACTCATACTCCAGCTGGGTTGTGCTATCAGCCTTCCTCCAAATTCATGCTTTCATCCATGCAGTGCTCTCCACTAGGTGCATCCTTCCCCGCCTCCATCTTCCCAAATCCAGTCAGCTCTACCTCACAGACTCCTATAGCTGCTCCCCCAAAGGATCAGGACACAGGACAAGTTAGCAAGGGCAGGGAGACTGGTCCAGGAACCATGGGAAGGGGTGGGGGAAGTGAAGCCCATCTCAGAGACAGGAAGCTGTGGCAGGAAACTGTCGGCAACACAGTTTGCAAGGCTCCTCCCCGCGGTGGCCACAGGTGCAGCCTGGGTAGCCAGAGGCATGATAGTGCAGAAGTGGGGGTGGGGAGAGGCTGTCCTTTCAGACCAGGTCCAGGGCCATTGCCACAATTGGCCACCTCAGACATGAGGCCAAGGGGCTCCAGAATCAGGGGGGTCCCTGTGAATTCTCAGTTCTGCCCAGCCTCCCTGTCTCACTGCCAATCATGACAACAGAAATAACAGCTTTCAAGGATCCGGTCCGATACACGACTTGACAAGAGGATCAGACATTTCTGTCTGACTCCATGGCCTTCCCAGAAGTGAGACTCCCCGACCCCAGTCCTGCCTGGTGACCCCACCCACCTCCCCTTGAACATGTGAGCGTCTTAGGAGTTGAGAGATCCTGATTTGGCCTTTCCAGAGTTTGCAGCTCCACAGAGACCTTGGGCACCAACTTCATTCTCTCTGCCCAGGCCCTGAGAAGGAGGAAGAAGCCTTTCAGCATTGGCCAGACAGATTTGCCTAAAATTCTACCATTTAGACTCCTCTTTGGGCAAAGGCAGTGTTAAATGGTATCTATTCCAGAGATACTCGATACCCCAAACATACTTAAACAACAACAACAAAAGGATCAAAAGACAAATAGATTTCCAGGAGCTGTGGAGAACACATTAGTACCTTAAAGGCTCTGAGAAGACCAGCATGGGAGAAGGCTTAGCTTTGTTTAATCCCCACACTACATTTTCTGAGCATGAAAAGCCTTAATTAAATACCCATCGAGAGAGCACTAAGGGGAGACTGAGGCAGCTGGGCTGCAGAGGAACTTAGCTGACCCATCTGAATCTGGTGGGAGGGCACAAGAGTGGAACCACACTGTACCCTCAGCAAGACATCAGAAACACCCCCACCTAAGTGTAGCCCTCACCAGCGAAGCCTCCCGTCATTGACCAACTGTCCTCTGCCTGATCACACTCCCCACTGAAGTCACGTTTCCTACTCCTTAATCTGTAGGCCGTGGTGGCACCCTTTGTGCCAACCAACAGAAGTAACATGCATTTGTCAACAAATTGCCACCATGGTAACATTGTAAGTCACAGTCACACTAGTTAGCACTGCACTGTGGACTGCGATAGGTTCCTTTGTTCTTTTTGTTGATACCAGGGCATCAGATTCAAATTCTAGAAGTAGATCCGTGGATCTATCGTGTAGTAGTGGTGTGGTCCTGGGCAGTGAGTTAAGCTCACCAGACTCTGTCTGGAAAATGGGGACCATGAAGGTTTAGAGGACTTGGGGGAATAAGAGGACATTGGGGGGACTGTGGCGATTCTGTGGGCTCCCCAAGCGCTGAGTCTAGGACCTGGACACCCAGGGGCTATCATGTCCTTCTAGGCTCACAGCGCTCCAGATCTCCCATATTCTCACAGCACCCAAGGGATTGCACAATCCGCCCCACCACCTTGCCTTACTCCCCACCTCCTGATGTTGTTTGTTCAGGTCACTTGATCAAATCAGGTGTGGTCCAACCTGAGGACCTTTGAACTGTCTTTCCCTCCACCCAGACACTCTCCTCCAGGTCTCTCTTGCTTCATTCAGATCTCTCTAAATGTCACCTCCTCCAAGAGGCCTTCTCTGACCTCCCTCTCTAATATTACCTCTCCCTCTCTCAATCCTTGACCCAGCTTGGTGCTTTGCCACTGAGGATGTGATATAGCTATCAACTTCTTGACATATGATCTTTGTCCTGGACTAGAATGTAAGTACTGTACAGTAGAAATTGTCTATATTGTCTATTGGGCTTACTAGGTACCCAATAAATGTTTGCAGTGTGCAGAGGCTAGTGATACTGAGGACCTGGAAAGGTATGCAGCCTAGCCTACTGTGATGGAAGGAGACACCTCTGCAATCTTGGCAGCCTGGGGAGGGGTGAGGGGCAGAGGGACTTTCTTAGGAGAGGGGAGTGCATGGTCGGCCTGGAAGCATCCTCCGCTAACCAGTATGGGAGAGGAGAGGACAGCCTGGAGGAGCTTTTGCCCTCGCTGTTCCCTGTGGCTGGAATAGCGTCCACACCCTTCTCTGGAACAATGTTTCAGTTCCCCCAGTGTCTCCTCCTCCCAGAAGTACTCCATGATTCCCGCCTGTCTGCCCAAGCTGTCAAGCATCCTCTCTGTTCTCCCAGGGCCTCATCACAGCCTTGATGGCTACATATGACCGTAGTCTCTTTGCTCCTCTGTCTCTGACCAGGCCACACTCCCCAAGGCCAGGCCTACTGCTATCTCATTTTCTACTTTTAGCCCCTGCTTCTTCCCAAGACAGTCGTTTTCGCTTCACCACACTCAGTCAACAACAGGCCGCAGGAACCATGGCGGTCCCGGTCGGGTATGCCATGCAGCTGAGGTGTGAAGTAGTCCATCCTGCTGGGTTTATGTAAGTACACCCCTTTGCACAGTGACAAAATCGCCTAACGACATATTTCCCAGGACACATCCCCATCGTTAAGCGAGGTGAGACTGTAATTTTCATCCAAGGGTAAGAGGGACAAGAGCAATCGCCCTGGGCCAGGACCTCACTACACCCTTTCTGAGCATTATCTATTTAACCTAATCCTCACCGCCACTCCATTCGATGGGATGTTACCTGCATGCTTCACCTAAAGAAACCGAGGCTCAGAGAGCTTAATGTCACGTTCAGAACAACATGGCAGGCAAGTGGCAGTCAGGACTTGAGCCCAGGTGTCTCTGACCCAGCAACTGGCGCCGACCACTCTGCTGAGTGCCCATGAGGAGAATGGAACCATGACCCTGAGCTGGGTTCCCTGAGGCGCCCGTGTCCCCCCAGAACAAGAGATGGCCAGTGTTGAGGGGTTGGGACCACCCAGCATCCAGCAAACTGCTGACTAACAGTGTTGAGAGACCAGTTCCCTGCCCCCCACCTCTGCTACCTGGGCCCTAAGAGCTGTGTCCTCGCCAGGGAGCTTCCATCTCCCAAGCCAAGCTCTTTAATTATAAAATTAAAGCTGGAAAAGGCTTAGGGGGTGGAAGAGGTTGGATGACTTGGGAGGACAGAGCCTGATAGCGCTGTGGGGACAGCACGGTGTTGACCTGTGCACTGCAGGGTGTTGAGCCGCGTTCCAGGCCTGTATCTACTAGCTGCGGCCATCATACCCTGAATCATGACTGAAATGTCGCCAAATGCTATTGAATGTCCCCCAGGTTGGGGAGGGAGTGAGTAGGCTGAGAGGAGGCAAAATTGGCCTCAGTTCAGAACCACTGTCTTAACCCCTTGCTTTGGTGTGGGCAGGGAGTGACCAGCCTGGAGCCATCTGGTTGCCGGAGCTGCCCGAGAGACCTCTGGACTCTGAAGTCCAGAGCCTGAGACTGCCCAGAGGTGGTACAACAACTAGGACCATGGTGATATGCATATAGCATATTGCTATATAAAGCACCTAATAAGTGCCAGGCATTCTAGATACATTTGCTCACCTAATCCTCAGGAGAATCCAGTGAGTGGAGGATATGTGGATTCAGGACCTAAGCACCCAAGGTGAAGTGACATGTCCAAGGCCACATAGCACATTCAGTAAGTGGCAGAGCCAGAACTTGAATCTAAATGGCTGGCCCCAGAATGTACATGTAAACACGTACCCTGCCTGCCTGTCTGCTGGTGTCCCTGCCAGGGCTGCCTGGGTGAGGCTGGACAGCAGGTGAGAAAAGGAAAAAGTCCTTCTACATTAGCAGAGGACCCCTCGCAGACCTGAAGACTGTCCATCCCAAAAGTCCCTGACCTTTCTCTCACAGCAAAGTTTTAATAAGCACCTACTGTATGTTCCCTGGCCTTGCTAACAGTGACGTCGCTTGAGTTGTCCACCACACAACTCTAGTTCCTTCCTGCTAAGACTCTTTCCTGTCCAAGACACTTTTTCCAACCTCTCGTTGTTATCAGCTAAGCACCAACAAGGAGCTGATATTTGCATCTGCATTTTTTAGGTGCAAAAGCTGAAATTCAGAGAAGCCAATCATCTCGCCCAGGACACACAGCAGTTGGGTAGGACATGAGCCATTTATTTGCCCCTTCACCTCTCTGGGTCCCCTAAAACCTGAGATCTCCTGCAAGAAGCATCTGGATCCCCTCAAGGGAATCATCAGCATTTTGCTCATAGTCCCTTGGGGTCATCCTCATGTTCAGGCGGCCTGGGATCCCCAGCACTTGTTTGCTTTCTGGCGGTTTCTCTGCTTCCCAGAGCCAATGGTGCCATCCTGATGGAACCCAGCAGAAATCCAGGGACTAAGTCGGTGCCTTTATGTTCCCAGGGCCTACTAGTGCTCTGCTATGCTCCTGGAGGGGGACTTGCCTCCCTCAGGGAGGCCGCAAGCTGTGCTTGCTCCTTCTCCGGCTGGACACCACCAGCCCAGCCCCACAGCCTTCCTGCTTCTCCCCCGTGGCCTCCTGACTCCATCTTCCCCCACCGGACCCAGGCCCCCCTCGAGACGGCGGCCAGGTACTGCTCTGGCAGGGCTAACTTACCTGTACCGATGGATGTCGGGGCAAACGGGCTCCCGTAAGGTCCCCAACACCAAAGACAGCTAGTCCTAGATGAGGAATCAGGGCTGAAGAAACCAACTTGGGCTTCTCTGCAGCCGAATCCCCAAACCGAGGCAACTGCCACCTAATTAATACCTCGAACGCCCGGGGTTTCTTGCTGGGAATGGAAGGGGCTTATTTACCCTCTGCCAGCTGGCCCCCCATACCCCCTGTGGTGGCAGGACAAGGTCAGAGGCCAGAGGCAGGATGGCCACTCACCTGGACACCTCAGTGGCAGTGCAGAGGCCCAGGCCGGGCTGGGAGCTGGGGCGGAAGGTCTGATGTGCTCTTGGTGGCAGGTTTCTCTGAAACTCAACTTATTTCCTTGATGCGACGACAGGAAAGGGGGCTGTGTTTGAAGCTTACGTCAAAGTCACAAAGTGCTGTGTACAAGGAAAATCGGAGGCCACGTGCTCCAGGGAGGGCAGAGGGCATTTCCGGGGCCGAGCAATACCTACCCCAGTGGTGGGGGAAACTGAGGCTAGCCGCAGACAGGAGTTAGACAAGAATGACGATCCCGACAGTACCTCTCAAACCTGGGGAGGGAAGTGGAGGGGGTGGGCAGTGAAAGTGGGAGGGGGATCCCCAGGGCTCATTGGAAACTGTAGTACCCCCACTTCCCCTCCCAAGGAGGCATCCATCCAGGGCCTGCCCCCGGCTGAACTGCTCATAAGCGTGATCGATTTACTCCACAGGAAGGATGAAGCTGGCAAAAGGAGAGGTTCAGAGCACCTCTGTGTGCCAGGTGTCAGAACTCAAGGACAGCCCCGTCTCTGCCCTCAAAAGGCTCACAGGCTGGAAGGGGAGGCCACTGAGACAAGATGGAGACGAGGGTTGGGGTGGAGGAAGCCTGAGCATGTAAGTACCCAGAGCTGCCCCAGCATAGCCTGGGGTGTCAGGGAAGGATTCCTAGAGGGACCAGTAATAGCATCAAGACACACAGACAAGCCCAAACAATCCCAGCACGGCTCCACCTTGACCTTGCCCCCACAGCTGCACCTGGCTGACCACCACCTCTGCTCTAGCCACAGCCTCTTCCTCGGCCCTTTCCCTCCCTTCCCTCACACAGCCCCCAACTCCACCGCGATGACAGCCCCCCTGCCCTCTGAGCAGGCACCAAACCTCACACATGCTTCCTCATTGGCCCTAGGGCTGCTCTCCTACAGGGCCGCTCCTGCCCCTGGCGTCCACACCTCCCCCTCTCTCCAGTGCCCCTCAGAGCCCCGGGGCTCTCTCACCCACCATTTCCTGCTCACTTGGACATGCGGGAATTTCTCGGACAGCTTGCCCACTGCAGGGCCTCGGGAATCTCAGTGGAACTGTCCCGAGCCTACTGTTGAGACACTAAGAAACTTTTTTCTCTGGGTCCTGCTGTCCCGGGGGCTCAGCTGCCCTACCTGCCTGATGTTTCCTCTATGCTCCATCCCCAGATCTCCGTTCCTGGGACCCTCTTCCCCAGACTCTACTGTCTGCTACTTCCCTAAACCCTCCCTCTCATGTCCCACTCAGGAAATCTTTTTTCTAGGTTCCAGGCTGGGATACTTTTCTCCCATATCAGTCTTTCATTAGATTTCTGTTCCTCCCTAAGCATCACAAAATTCAAGATGCAGGGGGGAAAAAAGCCTCTGTGTTTGTACTCTGGATCCTCCCTCTTGGGGTAATAAGAGAAGAATGTCCCCACAGACTGGAGAGGAGAAATCACAGCATCAAAACTACATAATCTACAATTATAACAGAACACCTACTGAGGACTTACTATGTTGTAAGCAGTTTACAATTTAGTCAATTAACCCATTTAATCCTTCTCCAGCTAATTAAGTGAAACCCAGAGAGGTTAAAATAACAGAGGCCAAATGACCAGTCGGGATCGAAGCAGCAGTCCAGCCCCATAACCCAGGCACTGAAGGACACAGGAGGAGGAAATCTGATCAGAAAATCCGCTCCTCCTCGGCCCAGCCAGGCGTCAGGGCCCCAGAGCTACATCCTGAAGCTCAGACTCAGGACATTCTGAGATGGGTGTGCAGATAAGACCCTGTGTCTGCCAAGGCAGAGGGAAGCATATGCACCTCTTTACCATTCAGAAGAAAGAGCAAAGGGATGGAAACATGGGCTGGGGAAGTTGCGGTGCATTTGCCCAGGCTGGGTTTCAGTAAATATTCACTCCAGACGCAGAATAAATCAATTGTTCACTCTCTCCCCCGCAGATCTTTGCCCACACTGAGTTCCAGGCTGAACTCTCTGGCCCCACCCCCTCAGGAGTCTGCCTGACAACCCCCTCCTCTGGGGCTCTGATTCTTCACAGTCCTCAAACCCAGCAGGGGGGCTGTACCAGTTTCACCAGAGCCCGAGCTGCCACCCAATTACTGGGACACCAGTTCACTGCTGGGAACACCTTGGACAGGTGGGCTGGAGTGGAGGTTCTAACCCACCAGAGAAGGATCACAGCTCAAAGCAACAATCACCAAAGGGAGGACAGACCCTCCCTCCAGGGCCCCTTCTGAATCCTTTCCCACCTGGGCATCTTCAGTCACTCAGCTCCTACCTGCCTTCCCTCGGGGTGGACAGATGATGGTGACTTTTATCTCCTTGTTACTCGTTTAGTTATACCTGAGTGACCTTGAGCTAGTCACCTGACCTCTGTGTGCCTTAATTCCTCATTTGGGAAATGGGGATGATGCCGCCTACCTCACAGGGCTATTGTGAAACAGGTCTCAAAGCAAATGCCCCATTATTGCCAACATCATCTTCAACATCATGTCGCGTTTTCCCAGTTTCTCCTGTTGCAATGGGGTTCCCTTGTGCCCTCCAGAGGCAGGTCTGGGCACTGCATCCTTGCAAACAACTCAGGTTTCAACTCTAAGGTTGAAAAGGGGGGGGGGGGATGTGGAGGACCCCAGGAGGACTGTGGTGCTTTGGTGGTGGGTGCGGTGTGGTGACAAGAAGTGTGAATCTATTCTCCTAAATCATATATAGTGTTGGAAACCAATGTTATCGCAATAAAAAGAAAAGCCCTCTTCCTCCCCATCCTCCTCCTCCAACACCCATTTCCCCACCCTCCCTTCTCCCCTCCTTCCCTTCCACACACACACACACACACACACACACACACACACACACACCTTATTCTCTCCCCAGCTTCCACCCAATTTTTCCTCTCTCCACCCCTTGGTCCCTGGGTGCTAGTACTGGCCATCCAGTCTGGCAGACTCAGGCTCACAGGAAGTGACTTCCCCTGTGCTGGGGGGTGGGGAGGGGCACTACTGGGGAGGGGCATAAGCTGCTTGGGGCTACCAGCCCTCTCAGGCATTACACCTGCCATCAGACAGCACCAGGGAAGTGCTACTACCATGGAGGGCCAAGGTCTGCCCCACCACTGTGCACGTCCCCCCAATTCCCTAAACACAGCCCCCCCACAGCCTCAGCCCAGTGACCCCACCCAGCCCAATTGGACATACTCATGACTCAAAATATCAGGGAAGTATATATGGCCGTGGATTAGCTTCCTAGGACAGTCATAACAAAGTCCCCCAAGCCGGCAGCTTAAACAACAGAAATTTATTATCATAGCCTGGAGGCCACAAGTCTACACCCAAAGTGTCAGCAGGACTGCAGGCCAGCTGGAGGCTCTTGGGGAACCCTTCCTTGCCTCCAGCTTCTGGAGACAATCACAGTCCCTGGCTTTCTTGGTTTATGGCCACATCACATCAATGTCTTGCCCCACGTGAAAGCCCATTTCTTTCTTTCTTATTAGGGTACCCTAACACCATCATCATTGTAGGGTAACCAAGACCAAGTAGATGCTCAAGGGTGTAGCTTCCAAGTTCTTTAGAAATTTATGAGAAGGCTCTGTAGTGACCAGCCAGGTTAGGATCAGGGAAAAGAATGGAATGGCAATTAAGCATAAATTGTTCCACCCAGAGTGTGGCTCCTTTTATTTTTAACTGGCAGCTGTTCAACATTTGTGGACAAAGAAAATGAGAATGAAGTGGGGGTCTTTAAAGCTGCTCCATCTCTGTAGGAAAGTGATTCCCTCTTGCACTGGTGCTCCCTGAAGCCTGTGGCTGATCGCTGCCCTACTCCGGGGCGACAGCCCAATTCCTTGTTTCCTTCGTCCACATTAACCTGTGTCTGTGAACCATGCACAAACCTATTACTCTTAATAGTACCACCTCCCCTGGACCCCTGACGTCAGAAGTTTTATATCAACTCCTACTCTTGAGTTAAATATTAAGCTTCAGTGGAGTATAAGCAGACCCCTGTTAGGGTGGGAAGTCTGGATCCTTCATCAATCTCAAGCCATGTCCGCTGGCTCTGATGCACTTCATAAATTTGAAGTATGTTTAATGGTTGTGCTGCTTCATTCTTTAGACTCAAACTACCTTCTCACTTTGGAGGAACTTATCCATTCCCACAGCTGCACAATCTTCCTTTCGCGCTCACGGAGCCCTACCTTGGATGTAGTCTGAGTGGCTTGAACAGTGGCCCCTGATAAGATATGTCCACGTCTCAACCCCTACCCTGCGGCTTCTTTGAAAAAGGGGTCTTTGCAGATGTGACTAAATCAAGGTTCTTGAGACATGATAATCCTGGATTACCTGGGTGGGTGCCAAATCCAATAACAAGTCCCAAGGGTCTTCCTGAAGACTCAGGAGATGACAGGTTGAGCTACCCCATGGCTACAGCACAGGCCGTGGCTCTGGACTGGAGCCCCAGCTGCCTCAGCCGTGTGACCTCTAGCAGTGAACTTCACACTTGCTGTAAAGATAATCGCGCCTAAAGGAATTTACATACACAACAGGTTCTCGGACGTGCAGCTTATTAAGACGAAGAAAGGTCCCAGGTGGAATCCTGCAAGATAACCCAGGAGATCTAGGAAAAGAACATCAGGCTGGGAGGCAGCAGAAGGGCTGGATCGTCTCCAGCTGGAGAGAGGGCACACTTGGGTGAGCGCCTCAGCCAGGAGAAGCCTGAAGCTGCTGGAAATATACCTGTCTGAGCAAGACCCACCAGTGCCTGGTCAGCACAGCCTGGCAGTAAGTGGCCAGTAGTACCAAGCACACTCCAACCGCCAGGGGTGAGCGCCAGCCAGGCCGCTGGTCACGGGGCCACACCCACCTGACATGTCAGGGTGGTTCTGCTCTGGTCTTGCCCTTGATCCCCAGATCCTGGGGGAAGGACCCCCTCCATGCTTCCCCTGCCCTCCTGGGGCCACCCCCTCCATTAGAGCCTCAATCCCTCCCAGCCTACCACACCCCACCCAGAATCCTCCCAGCTGTGGCAAGTGCTTGGGCCCTCAGGCCATGCCCTCAGATGTTGGTAGGGCCAGGTTCCCCACCCCGACCACCCTGGTCAGGACCCTTTACTTGGGCCACCCTTCCTTCTTGAGTGCTACCTCAGCCCGCGCTCCAGTCCCTGCCCTGTAGTGTCCCAGAGGCCTGACCTCTCCGCTGGGACACAGGGGCGGGACACCAATCCTGCACTTGTGCTCTTGGTGAGACTCACGGGTTCCCTCCTTCTGGAACCCTGGAACCCCTGACTGGTGCTACAAGAGGGTGTCCATTCCGACCAGGTTGCTGCCACAGCTGCAGGACATGGATGGGTCCTGGAGCCAGTGGACCCGAGGGGTGACGCAGCCACGTGTGCAGGGCAGAGTGCTCTTCTCCAGTCACTACTGCAACAACCCAGGGCAGGCCCTGGCTCCTCCTTCCCAGACCCTCTCTCCTCACTCCGCCTTCCAAGGTAGGGTGAGTATTGCCTGAACTACAGCCAGTCACTTTTTCCCACAATATCAACAGGAATCCCTCACCCCACCTTCCTCCTCCCCTATGAACCCCAGAGACACCCCAACCTTTATGCTCTTGGCCACTCTAGCAATGGGAACATAGGCATAAGTCCCCTGCTGAAGGCTTCGGCCAGCTGTCTGCAGCTTCCTCAGAAGCCCATGAGCCTATACCTGTTTAAAATATCTTTGTTTCCACCACTGTATTTTGAGTTTGCCTCTATATTAGACTAGGTATTCAGTTAATGTCTGTTCAATGAGTGGCTGAATAAATGAATTAATGCTTTAATAAATAAAGTAATCCACTGCTTATCAAGTTTGTCTTTGGGCTAATGTGCTAAGTCTCCTGAGTTAGTCTTTAGGGCCAAACCACCATAAGCATCCTGTGGTAAAATAATTTTTTCTTGGTCCATTCGAGACTGAAACAAGAAGGGAAACGTTTTGTAGACTACACCTCACTGTCAGAAATCCAGTTTTCTCCCCGTGGTGTTTGGATGTCGACTTGCTTCTCATCACAGCTTTAACTCCCGGTGTGGCTGCCTCACCACCCGGCTTAGACACAAGAATTAGACTCCTTCTGCATCAGTTTTCTTACATAATTTCTGACATTTTCTTGAGACTTTTCCCACCAAATCTTTCCATCCATTATAAAAATATTGTACGCCATGTTTGCTGGAGGATATCTGAAACAAAACACACAAAACAATACCACACACCTACCCATAGAGGAATGTCTACTGTCTACGCACTGACCGATGACAGAGGGAGGCTGATGTTTCTGAGGGCTGGGAGTCTACTTCCCATCACAAAGGTTTGTTGTATGACATTTGTTTTGCTTCTGGGAAATGCCTTTTCCCCCAGTTTCTCATAACTCACCCAAACTCCTCACAGTCTGATTCATCTCCATAGGACGGAGTCTTTAGCAGATAATTCCAAGAAGCACAAAAGGGAAATGGCAGAGCCGTGGGTAAGCCCCAGTCAGACTTTGAGGCGGGTCAAGCATATTCCCAGGAGCTCTTTAATTTTCTAGCTACTGTGACTTTTGGGTTTCCCCCCTTTGTTTCCGGGGACCCATTCCTGTCTCAGAGGAGAAAGTGGAGGTGGGGCAACAGGGGCTGGGTTACCAGTCCCCAAATCCTGGCATTTTAAAGAATAGCTTTCGGGAAAATGATGCCATACTTGTTGGGAATTTAATATCGCAGGCTCAGAGTCAGGTGGTGAGAGGGTGGGGGAACTAAACTTCACCCTTCATCACACAGCCCCCGTTCTCTGTGGGCAAGCTGAGCAACCAACACAGTATGGGTAAGACCTGAAGGGCCCGGGGCCACCGCTCTTCCCAGTGGTCAGGCGTCTGTGTTCCCAGGGAGACAGAACGAGGCAGGCTGTGTCGAGGTGCACTTACTACATATTCATAAAGTTGGAAACTATTCGCTTTCAACAGCCTACCCATGTTCAGAGTCACTGTGCTTGAGCGCTGTCCTTCAGGGGATACGGAGACATTCGCGAACTAGCACGCACAGGCACTGGCCAGTCAGAATGACCCCTGTTGGAGCAGACCCCAGGGGGCTGCTGTGCGAGATGTTAATCCTTCATTTGCAGAATCATGATGAAGACGGGGAAGTCTGTGTGGGTTCTTGGAGGGAGCTGTTGACCCACAAGAGGGCCAGCTTTCAATATTCAAAAACGACCAGCACTGCTGTGCCAATGTGAACAACCGAAAAGCGGATGCTCTCAACAACCCCAACGGCCTCATCCCACCCTGCCTTCTCAGCATCGACTCCGCCTTTCTTTACCACGTCCGTTTTCCGATTTCCCTCCCTTTCAGATTGGCTGTACCATCTCCTCTGTCAGTAGCCTCACTGTGGGAGTGAGGCCAGTAACCCCCAAACCTGGCTGCTGATCAGAACCACCAAGGAGCACGTAAAATCCAACAGCCGGGTCATGTGTATGATTAAGAAGCATGGCAGACGGGCCTCAAGCACAGCCAGGCTTAGGCCCACCTCCTAAATCTGGCGTCAGCAGGAAGCTCTGGGGCACCAGAGCTTTGCTGGGAGCAAATCCCCATGAGTTCTTGAAAGGAAAGTGGGTGCTAAGAGTCACTCACAATGGCTTCTTCCTCCTGATGTACGCAGTCAGCATGAACAGCAACAGCACTGTGGCCACCAGGATTCCTGCCACCGACACCGCGGCCACGATGATGTTCCTCTGGAGGAAGCTCAGGAGGCGGGCGCACAGCACTGTCCTGTTTTGGGCATCTACGTGAGAAGACACGCAGCAGAGTAAACAGACGGAGATGATCCCACACAGATCTGCAGGGACAACCCAATTAAAATCTCAGCATCTTAGACAGTAAGTCCAGATGTCCTACTGGGGGAGGACCTGGCTTTGTTTAGGAAAATATAAGCTGCATGTTGGTGGAGATGAGATGGTAAGGACATGAACTGGCAAATGGCAAAGCCACCAAACAGAAGTTCAACAAGTCATAGTTTGCAGGAGGCAAGGAGGGGAGTTCAGAGGGGGCAAGGAGGGGGAGTTCCTTCTCAGGGGGAAGGAGCTAGGGCACTATGAGAGTGGAAAGTCCCACTGCCGTGGCTTTGAAGAACAACAGAGAGTCTAATATTTGATCTGAGCTGCTCCCCTTCCTCCCACCCACCCCCAACTTTAGGAAATCCTCATGTGAGACAAACATGGTGCCAGAGACGACCCCAAGTTCTTGCATCCCCGCCAAGGATTTGCAGAAATCTTGAGGGTAGATGCGGAATGCCACCAAATGTGGGCGTGGGAATACAGACACTCTTAGTAGATCTCAAAAGAAGCAGACCCCAGGTGTCATCAGAGACTCCTAGAACTTCTGTCAGCCCATTCATTTCAAAAATGAAATGGAATCAGGGAACTAGGAAGCAGAGGTACAATTACAAGAGCTGAGTGGTGTTGTGTGGAGAGCTGCTGGGGGAGCCAGCGATGCAGGCAGGAGAATGAAGGCCAAGGGCTCTCTTGGGTTAAGGGGGGCAAACTGGCCATGCCAGCTTCCTGCCTCCACCTGTGCTGTGTCCAGAAGCAGCAGCAGCAAGCACTAGGCCTCTGTTGGAATAATCCAACACTTAACTTCTCAGAGTTAGGAAGTAACAAGCAGGTGTAACTGGCAGCAGAGGGCTACGCGGCGGGTGTGTACTGGGCTTGGTACCAGCACGGAGCCATAAGAGCGGTGTCTTCCCACACTGAGCAGGCCTAGCATATCGGGACCATGTGAACAATTGGCACGTAATCCTCTTGCCGGTAAGAGAGCCTCAGAAGATGCCCATGCTCTGAGTGCACAGTAGCAACAGGGGCCCAGAAGATGCCCATCCTCTGAGTGAACGTGGCTGCTCAGGAAGAACACAAAAGTAGCATCTGCTTAAAAGGATGGTCAAATTCCTGGCATTAGCTTAATTCATCATTTTAAGCACAAATCATATGTTTTTATGGGCGAATGAAAGGTATGCTGACGTGCTATTAAAATACAATGAAAAGCGAACAAATGCATCCTGAAGTCATCTGTATTCAAGTATCTTATCTGACTCAAGAGACATAGATTATTACTTCGTTGACTTGCTTCTTCAAGTGTTCCTACAGTAGCCAGCTGGTCACTGACATCCCTGTCAAACAGAGAGGGCTCTTTATCCTGGTTCTCCTCTGAAATGTGACCTATAAAAGACAAAAGACAACATGGGTTCATCTAGAAACAACCACTGGCCCTGTGATTAGTTTTGTTTTTATGAGAGTAACTTCCTCTAATGTCAAAGTGAGAGGCTGGGGGTGGGGGCGGGAATTGGAGAAGAGTCCACCTAGACATCAACAGTCTAATGTTTTTGTTCATTTTTTTAAACTAGCAAATTCCTGGGTGGGTAACACACGCAGAGGCCACGGTTCTCACGCTCGAGCGTGCGTCACAATCACTGGGAGGCCTGGTTACAACACAGGTTGCTGGGCTGGACCCCGGAGTCTCTGACTCAGTAGGCCTGGGTCTGAGACAGCCATTCCTCACACAGAGCCCAAGTGACGCTGATGCTGAGGTCAGGACCCAGCACTTAGAGGACCCTCGTGAGAATCTTTCAGCCAGCAGATGAGCCTCTCCGGACACGGTCTCCACTAGTCCAAAACAGAAATGACTTATCTCGCAGATGGCATGAGGCTCATGAAAATAATTTATAAACCACAAAGTACTAATTAACTACAATGAGGTATTTACTTATTGGTAGAGAGACTGCAGAATGGTTTGATACAAGCCAGTGGCTGAACATCAGAATTATTTGCATCCTAACTCAGTCATTGGCTCTTTTTGACTCGTTTGCATCAGAGACCTGTCACGGGTCTTACTGAGTTTAGTTTGGAGAAACTTGAGAAGCCAGGAGAGCTGTTTGCCCAATATCAGAACAGCCCTGCAAATGAACTGAGAGATGTTCTCAGAAATTCCAGGGAACAAAGTAGAACCAATGAGTAGGTATTCTGCCGAGATTCGTTTGACTGTTCAGCAGTTAGGAATCAATCAGCAATGAAAAAGGGAATAGGGAGAGTAAGAAGTGTTGAATTCTGCCACCCTGGAAGATTCCAAACCAGACCAGAGCCCCCAGATCCAGAGAGAAGCCTCTGCGAACCAAGGGGGTAGTTTTAAGGGGAACTTGGTAAATGTTCCTTGGCCTAGTTTGTAAAGGGGTAGGAATGAAACAGTGTGGTTAACAGTGTCATGGGTGGGGAGAGGGAGGGTATGATACCAGCCTCATGAGGTCTTAATTAGTCCTAGGAAAAATAAATTGCTCCTTATTCAAGCTGCCTTTAAAAAGAAAGAAAATTCCCAACTTTATATGACTCATAATTATTGACTTTGGGAATGCCAACTTTGCATCCTAACTCAGTCATTGGCTCTTTTTGACTCGTTTGCATCAGAGACCTGTCACGGGTCTTATTGAGTTTAGTTTGGAGAAACTTGAGAAACCAGGAGAGCTGTTTGCCCAACATAGGAACAGAGTGGAGAAATTTATAACCATAAACAGAAAACTCTGGACAACATAGTTATTCCCTGAGGGATTGTGCTTGCTTGTTCTTTTATGGAATTGTAAAAAACAAACAAGCAAAAAAAGATTGTCACTTGAACACACATTTTTGCTTTTCTGGTCTCTATACCTTTAAAAAAAAAAAAACAATATTAAGAGCCATTGTCTGTACTTATCAATAGTTTCCATTTACCAAAAGATCTTTGGATAGTTTGAAGGATGTTTTTTGTACGTGGCAGGTTGTGATTTTGAACAATTGTTATATAGTTTTCTGTGGGGAAAAAAATAAGCACAATTACCAAGTTATGTCAACTGTCACCAATTTCCAAATTTCATGCAACTTTACAAAATCGTTAACTATGAAGGAAACAGCAGCCCAACACAAGAGCAAACCCCTCCAGGCCCCTAGGGTGCTGACTGAGCCCCAGTGTCAATCAGTCACATCCTGGATCTGGTAAAAAACTGCCATGAGTGAGCCCAGAATCAGGAAATTTTAGCTTTGTGTTCAACGACAAATTTGCAGTCTTACATCTACATAACCTGTCCGGTTCTTTTATGCTTTTAAGAGACTCTAGTATTGAGAGGAGCCTTTGATCTTATGTGAATGGAGCCTTACCGCTGCGCTTAACTAGGACTGGACCCTTCGGTGCCCTGCAATCATTAATAGCTCTATCTGCCCACAGACTTGGACACACGTTTTACAGGACACTTCTCAAAAGGATAATTTCCTGATCACTCTTCCTATCCAGACCTTTTTACTATCAGTCTTTTCATTCGTTTTTTTCTGGAGTGGTTGCCGCTACTAAGGAAGAGGGATAGACAGAAGAGTATGGGATTTCGCGGTTCCTGCAGTGCAGCTTCAGAGCAGCCACTGACCTCTGAAGAGGGACCTAGTCAGTCTCCTTTCCTTGTGGGGTGTGACCTTTCTACACTGGTTTCTCAGGCCTCCTTCTTCTCACATGTCCCCTTCTCTATAAATCTTATCAAGTAGACCCATTTATTTTGTTCTCCCAAAACTCCAAGTAAATACAACCTGATTTTGGCATTTCCAAAGTCAAAATTAAAATACCTTCCATTTTAGCATATTTACATCTCATAATTATTGACTAAGCATTCTCTCCTATTAAATTTGAGCTCTGGGACAACAGACCTTGTTCAGCTCACTAGCTCCTGGCTCAGAGCCTATCACCTGAAAGGTGATCAGTTGCTAGGTCTTCAATGAGGGAATCCTGAAGGACCTTGACTGCAACCTTACGAGAGACTCCGAGCAACCACCAGCTAAGACTGCCGAGGTCTGCTCCCAGGATGGGTCACTCATACAGCTGCTGGCAGAAACCCCGTCCCCACCCCCTTACTAGCTGTTTTTAAAAATGGGGAAATGGGGCCTCCCTGGTGGCGCAACGGTTGAGCACTGCACTGTGGAGCTGTCGGCAGTGGCGATGCTAGTTCGATGCCCGGCCGGGGAGAATCCCACATGGTGCGGCAGACCTCTCCTGCCTTGCCCGCTGCTCCCCTCAGCAGTGTATTTCTGATCTGCCTGTTCTGCTCCCCACTGTCTCTGGCGAACCCTCTCACCACCCCATGCCTCTGGCCTGTACCCCAGCTTGTATGTATAAATAAAATAAATCTCTTAAAAAAAATGGGGAAATGACAGCATAGTACATATTTTATGATGGGCAGGCCTATAGGAATATGTGCGCTTGAAGCTTTAAAAACATATACTTGCTTTCTCGCGTGTCTGTCTCTGTAGTCTCTGTGTCTACTGTTTGTGTTGATTCATCAAAGGGCGCATCATCTGGAACTTCGGGGTGTGCTTGCAGAAGAATTTGATCTCAAGTGAAGTAAATAAAGGCATGTTAAGGACTGCCAAGGCAGAACTAACATATTTTTCTCTGTATGTACCTCAAGCAGACTATAGTAAGTACAGTGAATAAATGGTACTACCTCAATGGCTATATAAAATACCTTATCTTGGGGAGAGAAATTCTAGTTCCCTAAGTCTTTGCAGAAAAGACGTGACTTCACTAGCTATAGCAGTAAACGCAGCTTACTACGCTGAGGGAGCAGGAAACTTCGCCCCAAATCTCATATTTAGTGTCCTAATTTTCCTTCTTGCCCCTGTCATCATTCTACTCCACTTCTGAGATTTTCTCCAGGATGGTCCATTAAAAATGAGGAAAGGTAAAAATTAAGCTGAACAGATTTTTTTTTGAGTCAGAAATTTCTTTGTAAAACTGTTCCTAATTTTTCATAGATAAGTTTTTTTTTTAATGTATTATTTTCTCCTTCACTTTTCAAGTGTTTAGGCTCTTACTTTTCCCTGGCGACAGACAGTGTTTATTCTTTTCCGTTTATTTTGCAATGCCACTGAAAATAGTATACTTTGATGCACAAGTTTTCAATTTTGATTGAGTCCAATTTATCTCTTTTTTCTTTTGCTGCCTATGTTTTTGGCTTAAAAATTAAGACGCTCTGCCTAATCTAAGGTTCTGAAGATTTTCCCCCTTTCTTCTAAGAGTTTAATAGTCTAAGCTCATAAATTCAGGTCTTTGGCCACTTTAATTCTGATCTTTGGTGACTGCATCCAGTAAGGATTCTGCATCATTACTTAGCTTGCTAATACCCAGTTTTCCCAGGACCATTTGTTGAAGAGACTCTCCTCTCCCCCCACAACTGGTGTTGGCATCCTTGAAAATCAACTGACAGTGAGCCTATGCATTTATTTCTGGACTCGCTATTCTAGCCTGATGCCACATTTTTAATAATTATAGCTTGGTAGTAAGTATTGAAGTGAGCAGGTGCAATTCCTCCAACTTTGCTCTTCCTTTTTCAAGACTGTTTTGACTATTTGGGGTGCAGCGAGATTCTATATGAATTTCTGGAAATGTCTTCATTTCCCCCTACTCCTCAAAGAACAGCATTGTCAGATATAGAATTCTTGTTTTGACAGCATTTCTCTTTCAGAACATTAAATATGTCATTTCACTACTTCTAGCTTCCAGGATTTTTAAGGAGTGATCACATGTTAATCTTACAGCAATCCCTTGTGCAAAATGGGTAGCTTTTCTCATTCTGCTTTCAAGATTCTCTCTTTGTCTTTGGGTGCCTACTATGTGTTTAATGTGAACCTCTTGAGCTTACCAGGCCTGGAGTTAGTTTATAGAGCTTCTTGGATGTGTAGAATCATGAGATTTGGGACGTTCTAGCCATTATTTCCTAGAACGTTTTCACTATGCCTTTATTCCCTTCCTGGGGCAGCTACAGTGTATATAATGGTGCAGGTGGTGCTGTTTCACAGGGCCTTCATCCTCTGTCCAGTTGCTTTTCTTTCTGCTCCTCAGACTAAGGAATTTTAATTGCCCACCTTCAAATTCACTGATCATTACTTCTAGCTATTCAAAACTGCCGTTAAATCCCTCAAGAGAATTAGTCGTTCATTTCAGTTACTGTACTCTTCCACTCTAGAATTTCCCTTTGGCTCCTTTATATAATTTCTACCCTTTTACTGATAATCTCCTTTTGTTCATACATTGTTTTTCTGATTTTCTTTAGACCATCCTCTTTATTCATTGACTACATTTAAGATAGTTGATTTAGTATCTTTGACTAATAATCATAGTTTCGAGACTTCCTCAGGGATGGGTTCTGTCCAATTCTTTTATTTCCTATGAATGGGTCACATTTTTCTATTTCTCTGTATTTGTAATTTATTGTAGATAACTGGCTATTTTGAGTACTATATTTTGCTACCTTTGGGAACTTAACTCTTCCCCTCAAGGACTGCTGATTTCTACTTGTGTAACAGTTGGAGTCATTCATTTGTGACTTTTCTAAACTGTTTTGGCAAAGTTTGCATTCCTTCTTCAGTCTGGTGTTGAATGTTTCTTACCTCTGTGGTCACTCAGTGACCTAGTATCGTTTTCCTTAAGTGTCTCCCAAAGGGAGAGAAACAAAAACTACTGGTCTATTAATGCCCTTGCTGGAGTGGCTTAGAAGCTTCCTCATACCATGGGAGTTGAAATGGCCAGTCTGGGTGCCGGCCCCTCGGTGATCAAAAGCAATAAATAGTAATCAAAACACACCCAAATTCTGGGAGGACACAGTTCCTATGCCCATTCTGGCACCACGTGGGGAATGTGGTCTGCTGAGCACTTAGCTACCTGCCATGGTCCGGAGGATGAAGAATCATAGGATCTACAGGAAACATTGACATTCACTAAAATGTACCAGCCTCATCAACAAGCTCTCCCGTGGATGTTCAACTGAATTCCAGTGTTCACAGAGAGTTGCATAGACAGTCCTTCACAGTTCAGTGGTAGTGTAGGGTAAATGGAATGAATGTGCTTTTTGCATCACGAGCCTCTGTGGCTATCACCTGCAGCCTTGATGGTGTTAATGCAGAGGCACTTGGGAGCGTGGGTGTGGGACACGCGTCCCTGATTGTGGACACCTGGAGCATGGATGTGTGCACATGTGTAAGTGCACACCTGATCCCAGAGGGCAGGGCTATAAGTGTCACTCAGACAGAGAATAGCTATGAGAGGATGAGTGACTACGGAAGAAGAGAGACCCATGAGAGAGCACAGAGAAAAGAAAGCAAAAAGATTCACCAGGGGCTGGGGGCTTGCCAACCTCCTGGCCCCCAGCGCCCCCTGCCTTGCCAGCCTGCAGGCTTGCCACTACAGTTAGCTTTGGTAAAGCAATGTATTTCTGGAGCTTACCCAACCGACCTTCATCTGGCCTTGGGTTTTTTCAAATGTTACATGAGAAGTCTTATCCCACGAAAGAGAATCTGTTCAGGTGTCTTTCTTTAACAATCACCCCCCAGGGATTCTTAAACAAGGGCTGAGGTCCCAGGGAAAAGGTCTGCCCTGGCCCAGGGCCTCACCATCTCTCACACAGAAATCTCCCACCTGGTCCAGGCAGATGCCGCACAGCTGGTTTGAGGGCTTCTCACACTGCACTTTAGAAAATTGCCACATGGTGGCACTGCTGCTCCATAGAGCCCTCTTTGAGGGGCAGAAGCCTTGCCAAAAGTTTGGAGCATGTTTTGCTTAATTTCTTAGGGCCCTGAACTTAGAGACTGTTTCCAGCCTCAAAGCACAGCAATTTCCTTACATTCTAGCAGCAGGAGTAGGTTCTCTGGGAGACAACTCTGGGCCCTGTGAAAGTTCCTCATGAGAAGGGTTCTTACCAAATAAGCGAGTCAAATTTTCTTCTTGTCTATTTGAACTAGATGTGAATTCAGTACTTTTCAAGATCTTTTCTTGAGGATAACCTATGGGGAAAAAATCCTGATCAGTGAGTAAATCTTTCATTGGATCTGCATGCATCCTTTTAAAATCAATACTCCCTTTACCAAAAGGGGAGAGAGGAAAGGGTAGGTGTAGGGTAAATGAAAGTGATCAGGCTTTTCTCACCCTCCTGCCATTAGCATCAGTGATCGACACCTGTGGTCTTACACTCACGCCTGATGGGTGTGGCGTGGGCGTGCATAAGTGGGTGCACCTGAGCCAGAGACTGAGCATATAAGCCCAGCAGCAGAGGCTATGGCTGCAGAGAGGATCGTGCAGCAGAGTGTAGTGGAGACTATCCAAGAGACATGAGAAAACACCAGAGAGCCCAGCAAGAGTGAAGATTCACCAGGGACTAGGTGGCCTGCCCACTTCCCGGCCCCCAGGTCTCCCTTCTGCCCTGCACCCGGCTGCCTCACTACAAATGGTGCAGAAAGATCATTATAAGCCTGAAAAAGCCTCCAAGGGCTCCAGGACCCTCCTTGACCCGTCTGCCTGGATCATAGAAAACCTGCTCTGTGCCTTGCTGGTGCTACAGGAGGTAAATCAGGAATAAAGAGGACAATGGCATGGTGAAAGATGACTGGATTATCAGGGGTGAGTTTAATGTGCTGTGTACACCTGATGATTCTCAAAGATGAACACCTGAAACATATCTGATGTTATAATGCAATGTTACTTCCATATTAAATAAATATAAAATATGCATCCCTTTTAAAATCAATACTGCCTTGCATGGTAGTTTGAAGAGCATCGTGCAGCTGGCCTGCTCTAAGAGAAAGATTGCTGGGCTTGGCTTCCAGGCCAAACTGCATGCTCTTGGGCAGTGATGCTCTGCAGGTTTGACTTTGCTCATCTGAGACTGGTGGGGACACACCACGCCCCAGGAGGCCTGTGAGGAGCAGTAGATAAAATTTGCTGATGGGCTCTGTAGACTGAGCAGTAAACCCTTCCCTTTCCATGGGTCAGGGTCATTATCAGGAATGGAAGCAAATGGAGCTGGTTCCAAGGCTGGTTATGCTGAGTGCTCAGTTGGGGGCCAGGGAAGGAACAAAGACAGGACACCCCATTTCAGGTGTTTCAAACAAAAATTTCCCCAGTCTCAGGAAAGATGGCTACAAGCAGGGACTTTGACCATTTGGGAAATGTGCCACTTTCCAGTTTGGGAGGAGAGGGAACAATCCCTCTGCAGACTGCACCCAGCCCCACTCTGGGTCCACACTGTGGAGGGGGTGCAGAGGGCCTGAGGCCACCCCTGCGTGACCTGTTTGATAAGCACGAGCACACTGATCCCTGGTGGGCTCCCTAACAATGAAACACGAAGGTGCGGATGGAAGGGAGCTGGGTCAACGCCTCTCCAGGACGCCATGGACCAAGCTCAAGACTTCCACAGACACTCATGTGGCTGCATCAAGAATGTGTATTAGTTGTGCTAAAAGACTGTAGAACCTGTGGGGATTTTGAGCTAGAATTTCAGGCTTTTCTTTATGAAAGCTGAGATAGCACCTAGTCCAAACACATTTACTTGATTTGAGGTTAAGGTCAGCCCTTTTTTCTGGCCCCACCAAGGAGCAGAAACTTATCCTTGATGAAGTTTTGTCAGGCCACAGCACCCACCTATCATGGGTGGCACAGAAGTGTCTGCAAAATCTGAAAACCAGTGACAACGCTGATTTTCACATGGTTTCCTCACAGACAATCGGCATAGCGATTGGGTAATTTGTGCACATGGCAGCTTTCAACTCTACAAAAAAAAAAAAAGGCAGTAAGGCCTGCATGGAATATGACAAATGATCTCCAGTATGACTACTTTGATCCAATAAATGACAAGTGTGCAGTTCTCTGTTAATGAGACATTAGTGAATCATTAGGAACAAATACTTAATCATGCAGGCACTTTGCTGAAAATGTGTTCATCATATTGTGTCGGCCAAGGGAGCATAATAAAACATTGTGTAGATCACACCATCATGATTACATAATGAAATACTGTCTTAATCATGTGGTTTATAAAATCCATGGGCAGGGTTCATTGCCTATAAAATTGGTTTGCTAATAGCTTTATAATTTCAATATGGCACACATGCCTGACTTGTCCTGATAACTATCCAATTTCAATTTTGTTTAATGTACAGTGTCCACCCTAATGGGTTTCTCTGTCACCTGTGTGATTTAGGCAACAGACATGTTTTTGCATATGTGAACAGCTTCTTCCCCTAGGCTTTGGTATTTGAGTATTAGCACAAAGGGAGAAATTAGCTCTGCTCCTTAGTGCAGATATTTTCCAGAGGCTGGTGGGAGGGGATAAAAGGGGGATTGGGGGGAGGTTTTGCTCTCCTAAGTCAGTGACTGGGGCCCTCATGCACATTAAAAGCACTGTTGAATAGAAGGTGTTGACACTAGTGATGGCAAGTTCCCAGGAGGAGTGAACGCCAGTTGCAAATCTGGTTCACTCCCTCTGAACAACCTCCAGACTGAGAGAATCTACATAACACATAAACTTCAGACATCACCCCAAAATACAGGGACAGTCACACTTTACATCATAGACTTCCATAATTGGTAGAAGGCCACAGAAAGTATTTTGGACAATTCTTTGTTCCATATCTTGATTTGTCTTTGCCCCCTATATACCTGCCTAAAGGAATGCCAAAACAATAGCACAAATAATACAACACATAGGCCTTGTGCACGTGCAGTTTTAAAGACATATATATGTGTGTGTGTATACACACACACACACACACACACACACACACACACACACATACTTGCTTTCTTTCATACCTCTTCCTGTAGTCAGTTTGCCTGCTGTTCCTTTTGTCTCATTCAACGGAAATTGGGTAAACCCTTGCAGTAGAATGTCATCTCAAATGAAGGAGGGGAAAAAAGGCATGTTAATACCAGAAATCCAGGATTAATATACTCTGCTCTTTAAGTAGCTAAGCAGTCAGGGAATAAGAGCTACACACTCAATGGCTCTATGCTGTTATGCTCTCAAATGCCTTGTCTTGGGAAGGAGAAGTGGATCCGTCTGATTCATTTCTGAAAAGTTGTGATTGCACCAGATGTTACCGGGCAGCAGACACTGCTCATATACATATGGGGCTAAGAATTTTGCCCAGATTTCATATTCAGTGGGATACTTTTCCTTCCTGTTCCTATTGTCATTCTCCCCACCTCTTAGAATGTCCCCAAGTTGTACTTGTCAGTGAACAACTTCCTTCCTGTTTCTACAAGATGAGCTTCGCTTTCTGCCTTGAAGCCCTTATTACCCACCCTGAGAAGCCGGTTCCAGCCAGGGCTGCAGCTGCAGCAGACTGAACCGACTCTGAGTCGATTTTGCTGTGTGCCAAGCCTGTTGTTGGACAAAGGACTCTCCTCTTTGCTCTTTGCTCCCCTCACTGGTAAGATGGGGATATGATTCTTCAGCTCTAGAACTTTTGTTAATATGGAATAAAACTGTATTTAAAAGCACCTAACACAGTGCCATGGTGAGGATCATGCTAAAGGTCAGTGTTTGGAAACTGCTCTGCACCACCTTATTTGTAACAGTACCTGGATTAGCTAGTGATTACTGTTTTCTGCTCAGGGGAACCCTGTGCAAGTGAAATGTGGATAAGGAAGAAAAAAATGTAAAATACAAAGGAGACAGGAGGGGCCTCCCTGGTGGCAAAGGGGTTAAAGACTCAGCCTATCAAGCTATCGCCAGCCACTGCTGCCTGAGTTCGATCCCCGGCCAGGGAGCTAACCCACATGGTGCAGCAGACCTCTCTTGTCTCACCCGCTGCCTCCACTCAGTAGTGTATTTCGCTCGGTCTGCCTGTTCTGCTCCCCATTCTGTCTCTGGTGAATCCTCTCACCCCCTGCACCTCTGGCCTAGACCCCACAAAAGAAAGATGTCATTAAAATATGACAGAAATAGGAGACATCTTTCAGATATTCTGTGGCCTTCCATCACCAGCTACACTCACTCCCCGTCAGGCCGAATGGTGGCTGGAGCCTCGGGGGTAGTAGAGACACTTATCTCTACCCTCTCTGGCAGCCAGGAGAGGGCTGTGAAACCTGCAAAGTTCCTCTGAAGACTCTTGGAATCCTGGAAGGATCTTGCTTTCCTAGATGGAAGAGAACGTAGTGCTGGGGCTGCAGTTCCCAACCCCCTTTACCGCCTGTCTTAAAAGCAGATGTGGTGCCTGGAGCTTCATAAGCCATCTTTTAACTAAGAGACAAAGGCAGGAGGGAAGGCCTTGATGACCCCTAAGATCGCTCCTACCCATACATCGAGTGTCAGTCAACTCTCTTCACCAACATCTGGCGCTCATCATGGTCTCGTGGTGGCTCTGGCAGGTCTGGCTGTGACAGGCAAGCAGTGGGAATAGCCTCCTGGGGACACTCACTTGATGAGCTACCAGCATCATGGAAAGTCCCTGAAGTAGTCTTGAAGGGGCTGCTCAGACAGGTGACAGTCCCCACCAGATGTCAGGTGACATTCCCTGTGCCTCAGAAAGTAGGGTGCCTGACCCAGACAGTTCCATGTCACAGCAGGACACCCAGGACAAGCCCAAAGGGCACGGTTGTCCTCAGAGAGTTTCAAATTTCATTGACAAGTACTGTATATGAAAACTGTACCACAAAAATTGGGCGGAAGTTGTTTGGGAGTAAGGGGAAGAACAGTAATAAATTGTATGCATTTAGAAATCTATTTTTATAAAAACAATTACTAATTAGTCACGGTTATATATTTAATATATAAAAGTTAATACATTAATTTTAATATATAATTTTATAATTTTTAATTTTATAATTTTTATAATTTTAATAGATAAAAGTTAATACATTAACTTTTCAGCTCTTTGCTAGTGAGGACGTCCCTAAGTGTTCTGCCAATATTACATGGAAGGCTTGGAGTAGATCAGTGAGTCTGATCCTAGACTTTCCGGAGGCTATAAAAGCCACTTCCATAAAGGTCTTGTCCTATGCCAAGAAGTCTGATCAGGTATCTTTTTAATGATCACCCCAGGAGATCCTTATGCCCTATCAGGGTTGAGTCCCAAGGAGAAGGTCTATCGCAGCTTCAGGGCCTCACCATCTCTAACACAAACAGAAATCTCCTGGCACCTTGCCAGGCAGATGTGATGAAGCAGGTCTGAGGGGCCCCACACTGCACTTCCATAAGCTCCGAGATGTTGGAATAACTTCCCTGTAATTCCCAGAGGCCCTCCGATTACATGGACCCTTCTGAAGGAGCAAATCTTTTCCAAGTACTTAACGTCTAGGTTCTGCTTAATTTCTTAGACCCTGACACTTAAAGAAATTGGTTCTAGCCTCAAGACAAATGCACATTGAAACAACAATGAAACACTAAAGGGGGGAAGAAAAGGGCAGAATCTGTGCAGTAAAACAATGATGAGTCAATACCAGCATATAAGGGACTGTTTTAGACAACGGAAAGTTTGACGCCTCATGGTAACCACATAGCAAAAATCTAGGCTACGAACACTTAGAAGAAATGAATAAACTGAAACACCAGGGAATACCATCCAAACAAAAAAGCAGAAAGAAACACATTGAAAAAGAAACAACAGAATGATAAAACAACCAAAACAAGCAAAAGACAGAATGGCAGTAAACAAGTCTGATACAGCAATAATCACCCTAAATTGCTGAACTCAGCAATTAAAAGACACAGAATGTCAAATTGAAGAAAATGTATAACCCATCTGTATTTTGCTTACAAGAGACTCATTTCAGATCTAAAGACAAACAAACACATAGCAAAAGGCTAGAGCAAGGTATTTTAAGCCATTAACAGAGAAATAAAATTGAGAATTGCTCTTTTTATATCTGATAAATTTGAATATCAGCTAAAAAATGGTCATCCATAACAAAGATGAGCACTACATACTGGTCAAGGGAAAAATTCATCAAGAAGATAGAACTGTCATCAATATTTATGCACCTGACACAGGACCACAAAACATGGAAGACAGATATTAACAGCCTAGAGCAGCACATTGACAGCAACACTCTAATGGGAATTTCAACACATCAATTACATCCCTGGGTAGGTCATCCAGACAGAAAGTAAATTAGAGAAATAATGTCTTAAATGAAGTATTAGAATAGATGAACTTAATAGACATTTACAGAGCCTTCCAACCCAAAAGAAAGAATACACATTCTTCTCAAGTGCTTATGGAACTTTTTTGAGGATAGATCATATGCTGGAACATAAGATATGTCTCAAAAATAGATGAAAATAAAAGTGATATCAAGCATCTTCTCTGAACAATGGTATAAAGTTAGAAATCGACTGCACAAAGAAGCCCATTTTAAAAACCCAAATATGTGAACACTAAACAAAATGCTTTTGAGTAAACTCCTAGGTCAATGAAGAAATCAAAGGAGAAAAGTATCTGGAGACACTTAAAAAGACAAGCTACCAGATCCCGTGGGATATAATAAAAGGGAAGTACACACACAGCAATACGAGCCCACGTCAATAAACAAGAAAAATCTCAAATAAACAATCTAACTTTACATGTGAGGGAACTAGAAAAAGTGAAAACAAAACGAAAACCAAAAAACAGTAGAAGGAAGGAAATAATAGAAATTAAAGCTGAATACTAGTGGAAAGACAGGAAATGTGGCTAATAATTAAGATTATTCCAGAACACACTGTCTGCCAGGCACTCTTTCACATATACTAAATATCTTTTTTTAAAAAAATGAAAGCGGAAAAAAAAAGTAGAAACCAAAAAGTTCAAAAGATTAATGGTGTTTGTTTCTGAAGCACATATACTAAAAAGATTAATGAAATCAAGAACTGACTCTTTGAAAGGATAAATAGAATTGATAAACCCTTAGCTAAGCTCACTAAGAAGAGAGGAAACCCAAATAAAAAGAAACAGGGATGAAAGAGGTAAAACTATAACAAATGCCGCAAAAATGCAAAAGGTCATGAGAGACTGCTATGAATGTCTTTATGCAAATAAATTGGACAACTGAGAAGAAATGGACCAATTTTTTGAATCATACAATCTTCCAAGATTCAACCAGGGTGAAATAAACAGCTTGAACAGACCAATCACAAGCACAGAAATCAAAAAGAGTGCTCGAATTATTGTGGGGAAAAAGGACGTCTGCAACAAACTCCACAGATAGATTTATGGACCCCACCTCAGATCAAAGAGATCCAAGACACTAAGGGCTACTGATCCCTTAATGCCATCATCATCGAAGAGAGGATTACTGGGAACTGATGTGTGGAGTGAAGCAGCCAGGTTTGGTATATAACCAGACTTCTGGACCTTGGGGGTTTCTTGGCTTCTCGCCAGGCTACAGCGTGCCATTGGGGGTTTCCAGCTCTTCGGATCTGGTAGGATGTATTTGCAGATTTATCTCTCTCTCTTCTCTCTTTTATCCCTGAGTTAATCATTTTTTTATTTCTCTTCCTTTCATAAATAAACCTTTTAATACCTTTTTGTGAGTGCCTGCAATTAATCTTTTTAAGTGCACGGATGAGAACCCACAGTCAGGCACCCCATCGTATATCAGGGTTGCCCTGTAACAGTTTGTCTCCCTAAGAACAAAAGCTCAGGACCAGATGAATTCAAGAGTAAATTCTACCAAACTTCAAAGAGGATCTAATACCTATCGTTCTCAAACTCTTCAAAAAAAGTCCAGTCATTAAGCCATTGTCAAGGACTCAGCAGCCTCCCAGTTTCCAGGTACCTTACCCCTCACCTCTCCCCTCCACTGCCTTCTACAGGCATTTCCACCCAGAGAAAGGAATCTTATGGTACTATTGTATATACACCCAAAACCTCCACTCTTTCGACAACTTTGCTGAAGCAAGTAAGGTTGATGATCTGCTTCCTGCTGGCCTTGCAACTTTATCCATATAAGAATGCAACAGAGAAACGGCAGGAAGATCCAAGAGATTGCTGAAGATTACAATAAGAAGAAACTGGTGAAGGTGGTTAAGGAGTGTGATGGCAGTGTGGGTAAGCATCCAGGACATGGAGAAGTAATTCAGCTACCAGGTAACAAGCATTAAAAACCTACGCCAGATCATCAGAGACTGTACCGGCTAAGAACAATCAGTTGAAGGTTTGTGGGTTTCAAGAACTTTTGCCTCACTGAAGCTTAACTGAGGATTTCCTTGCAATGAGTAGAATTTCCCTTCTGTTCCTTGTCACAAGTTTAAAGATGTCACAGCTTGTATAATGTAACCATTTGGGGTGTGCTTCATGCAATAAACTGCAAAGAGCCATGCTGTCTAGTCTTAAAGTCCCTCATTTAAACAAAGCAACAATGTGATGTCTCCGCAGTGCCCAGAAATCTGAGATCACTATGGCTCTGTCTGGCCAGAAGTTCCTCCGCCCTCCCTCAGCAGAGTTCCTTGCCCTAAGACAATGTCACCATCTGAACAGCCTTGGGTGAAGCTGACAGGAAGGGATGGGATAAAGGCAGCTACAACAGCTGCACTACTATATGGAGCCCTCGGAACTAAACGAAAGATGCCCTGATATCTTCACCCTGACCTGAACTCAGAGAGATGCCTTTCCTCTAGTGAGGTGGGAGAACGTCCGGCTCAATACCAAAGTCTTTTTGACCACACATATGCTAGCTAATCGATGACCAGAATTTCAGTCAATCTTCTCTCAAAGTTAAGCTTTCGACAAAAGAACCAAATTTCAAACTGACGATGAGTCACGTAGTTCCAGCTGTTGAGCTTAAAACTTTCCGGAAGCAGCTCCCCAATGCCATGTGAAACAACAAACTGGCTTTTGGTGTTTTTTTTTTTCCCTTCAGTTTTAATGTTATGTAATGTGTTTAAGCTCTTATTGAAATAAAACTTGCTTTCAGGATAAAAAAATTAAAGAGGGGGGAAGTTCCTAAACACATTTTATGAGGCCAATATTACCTTGTTACCCAAACCAAACAAGGATGGCGCAAAAAAAACTATAACCCAACATCTATGATGAACATAGATGCAAAAATCCTTAACAAATTCTGGGCAAATCAAGTCCAACAATAAACTAAGAGAATCACCTACTGTGACAAAGTGGGATTCATCCCAGAGATGCAAGGGAGATTCAACACGCACAAATCAGTCACTCACCACATCAGGAAAAAGAAAGACACAATCACACAATCATCTCAATAGCTGCTGAAAAAGCATTTGACAAGATTTCACACCCATTTATGATAATAAAATGGGAGTAATAGGAGTTTATCTCAATACAATAAAGTGAGATGTGACAAACCCACAGCCAACTCATACTCAATGGTGAATATCCGAAAACATTTCAAGGAAAGGATATTCACTTTCACTACTTGTTCAACATTGTATTAAAAGTCCCGCACAGAGCAATTAGGCAAGAAAAAGACATAAAAGGAATCCAAATTGGAAAGGAAGGAATTATCACTATACAGGTGACATAATAATATACACAGAAAATAAAAAAACTATACCAAAAAATTACTAGTGATAATAACTGAATTCAAAAAAGTGGCAGAATATAAAATTAATACACAAAAATTGGCTGCATTTCTACGTGTAAAAAATGAATTAAAGAAAAGAGAAATCAAGAAAACAGTTCTATTTACAATCACACCAAGAAAGATGAAATACCTGGAAGTAAACCTAGCAAAGGAGGTGAAGGAGCTATACACTATAGACATTGTCAAAAGAAATAAAAAGAAGGAACAGAAACAAAGAAAGGACAAAAAGGACAAAGAAGGAACAGAAATAAAAAAATGTTCTGGGGCCTCCCCGGTGGCGCAGCGGTTAAGCGCTGCGCTATGGAGCAGTCGGCAGCAGCAACGCGAGTTCGACGCCCGGCCGGGGAGAATCCCACATGGTACGGCAGACCTCTCCTGCCTCACCCGCTGCTCCCCTCAGCAGAGTATTTCTTTTTTTTTTTTTTTAAG